>JAGQEM010000156.1:0-71872 GCA_019202945.1 Corynespora olivacea
CGCTCTTCCGATCTTAATTTAAGAAAACCAGAAAGTAAAGCATATCCTTCAAGGGCTAGATCCTAAAATTATAAAAAGAATTATACACTAGGAGAAGCTGTCTCTAGATAAACCAAAGAGGTTCAAGAATAAAGGGGTAATTAATAATATTAAAAAGTATCTAATTAGGGATATAAAGGTCAAATCAGACATCATGGTTCTCTACTAGCTAAGGAATCAGGACTAGGAGGATACCTTCAAAGTACTAAGGCTAGAACTACCCTAAAGGATACCAACAATACTATCTGAGATATTCTCGACTCGACTACAGGGAGCTCAAGGAGAGCGAGGTCCGGTTATTAAAACATAACCTCTATTAGTAAAACCACAACCGCTGACGTAATAGCTGAGATAGTATTAAATACAAGATCTTCTATAGTATAGTAACTAGTAACCTAACTCTAGAGAGTTTCATCAAAGCCGCGTTTGCGCTAGTCGTCGGAAGGGTTAAAGTGGGACATGATGAGGGGAAAGAGAAAGTACATAAGGGGTCAAGAGGCTAATAATAAAGAGTTATAAAGGAACTAGGATTAATCTGAGCAGGTCTTAGAAGATATAAGAAAGTCAGAAAGGGGAACCGGTACCACGACACAGGCATCCTAAGTCCAGAGCTATAAAGGGAAATTGACTAAGGAAAGTAGTATTAGGAATCCTAAGCCAGAAGCTGTAAAAAGAGTAGGAAGGAAGTACACTTACAGTGTAAAATAGGTAGCACTATAAGGCTGAAGGGTTTGAAGGCGTGAAATAGGTAGTACTAGATAATTCCTGAGTACAAGAGACGGATCAAGAGTGCATAAGGGGTTAAGAGGCTGACAATAAGGAGTTATAAGGGAACCAGGATTAATCCGAGCAGGTCTTAGAAGATACAAGAAGGTCAGAAAGGGGAACCAGCACCACAACACAGGCATCCTAAGTCTAGAGCTGTAAAGGGGGATTAACCAAGGACGAACGCAAATAATATTAGCAATAGTAGAGGAAAGCGGTACTAGGCATTAAACCGAAACGAGCAAGAAACACTAGACGTTCTAATAGTGACTATTTAGATTCAGGGGAAAGAACTAGTGAAACTCGTAAACCTAAAGGAATAGAAAGGAATAGGAAGGAAGTATACTTGTAGTATAAAATAGGTAGTACTATAAGGCTAAAGGGTTTAAAGGCGTGAAATGGGTAGCGCTAGACGATTCCTGAGTACATGAGATAGACTATAGAGGAGGTACACTTGTAGTATAAAATGGGTAGTACTATGAGGCTAAAGGGTTTAAAGGCGTGAAATAGGTAGCACTAGATAATTCCTAAGTACCTGAGAAGGGTTTGAAAGCGTGAAATAGGTAGCACTAGATAATTCCTAAGTACATGAGATAGACTACAGAGGACGTGAAATAGGTAGCGTCTAATATATAGAATATAAGGAACAGGATCGTGGTTTCTAAGAGGATATCAGATTAATAGGTATTTATATATCGCTTAATAGGACCAAGCTTCTGGAAGTAGGGAGGTATATAGTAGAGTAGATAGGTTCTTCAAGTCCGAGAGAGTCTCGGATAACGGGAAAACAATATTCCAGGCATAAAAAGGGTATAAGTACGAGGCGAAAGCGAAGGAAGGAAGAACAACAAGCACCCAACCACTTACACAGAACTAAACTAGATATAACTTAATTTATACTTTACTTAATTTGCGTATTTACCTTCTTTCTTATATTTGATCTATTCTATCTTATGCTACATTGCTTCATTTACTTCCAGGTGTGGGTTGTCAGTTCCTGAGAGAATCTCGACTACAACAATAGTAGGCTAGTCAGTAGGCTATTCAGTAGGCCAGTCAGAGTAGATAGTAGGATATAGATCGAAGTAATTATTACACCCCAAGGGGGGGGGGGGGGGTTTATTACGCCCAAGGGGGGGTTTATTACGCCCTAGGGGGGGGGTAAAGGGTAGGCTTTATACAGGGCGGAGGGCTATACAGTGACGGGAGGGCCGTATAGTGACGGGAGGGCCGTATAGTGACGGGAGGGCCGTACGGTGACGGGTGGTAGGATAGTAGCCCAGCCGGTACGTGGGAGGACGCCTATACAATAGGAATCCTATTTAATAATAATACTATCATAGTAGTCCCTATCGTACAGAGGTTAGGTAATTCACTCGTCTAATAACTCTATTATCATAGTAGTAAATTACTATTACCTATTCTTAGTATATTGCCCTGTATAATAGGTCTAGTGACTACGTCGCTGTCTTGTACGGAATGTCTCTTTAACCTTGCTAATCTGTCTATCAAGTTAGTATATAATACCTCCTCTGCGTAGCTACGCACATGGTAGGTATATAAGCCAGTTTAATAGAACTAATTAGTGTTAGTTAGCTCTGTGTACACACAGATAGTACGCCTAAAGGCGTACTAAGAATAAAGGGGTGAAGGTAAAGATTGTATTCTGTTTAACTCCCCCTCTCACCTTGTATAGAGGAGAGAGGGATTTATATAGCTATCTTGTCGGTTGGCTCTGTGTAAACACAGATAGTACGCCTAAAGGCGTACCAAGAACAAAGGGTGAAGGCAAAGATTGTATTCTGTTTGACTCTCCCTCTCACCTCGTACAGAGGAGAGAGGGATCTATATAGCCATCTATCGTATGATCTGTGGAGCCATCTATCGTACGATCTGTGCGGGGTAGCTATCTATCGTACGATCTGTGGGGTAGCCCCTGTTGCCGAAGAGCAACTCCAAACCAAGGTGAAACACCACCGTACGGACGGTACGGACATATCTATTGTATAATCTATAGAGCCATCTATCGTATGATCTATGGGGTAGCTATCTATCGTACGATCTATGGGGTAGCCCCTGTTACCGAAGAGTAACTCCAAACCATAGTGAAACACTACCGTACGGATGGTACGGACAATTTAACTACTTTAATTTTATAGGTTTTTAAAAAAAAATCTAAATCCTTTTAAATTTAAATATATTTTATTATAGACTTATTTATCTACTAATTACTAATAGCTAATATAAAGGAAATTTTTAAAAGTAATTAGTATTAGTAGAGTTATATTACTTTAAAACTATAGACTTTTCTGATTTTCCCTAGTAAAACCGGGGCGTTACGCGACCAGGGGCGTTACGCGCACGTACACGGTACGTATAATTGGCTGAAGAAACACAATTCCCCTCATCCAAACTTCAATGTCCAACATACTTGCAGAAGCTATGACTTTTTGATGGAGATGGCAAGGCATTATGCCCTAAGGTCAGATGTAATTCCAAGGAGAGATACAGTTGGTAATAGTGTTCTGGTGGGTTTTGAGGAGCCACCTTTTAATCCAAATGCAGATAGTTAGGGTTCGTTTTATGAGATACTGGAAAGGGAGAATCCGGGCATAGGAGGCTAATTCTAAAATTTCCTATTGTTCTAACTATACTGGCTTTGACGGCGACTGATGACATTCAATCCTAGGCAATATGGAACACACCCGTGTAGAAAACAATACCGACAATCACCAGTGAGAGTAACTTGAGCGCTAAACATTTGCATGCGTCTCGCTGAAAGAATTCTTCTTCGCACTGTACGATGATGTCTTCACATCACTCCCACTAACGAACTTTGATGAATCGAACGATACATTAGGCGTCTGAACGATGGGTCGTACTCGTTCACGTGATAGTAGGTTTCGATAGCACGGTAAAGTGCATACCATCACTGCGACGATAGGATCTAGACTGACCCATAGCGTGTTTTGGTCGGGAGCGTTGGACTTGACATGCACTAGGGTGAAGATCACTCGTAAAATACTGAAGGCCATTTCGACAAGACATATTGCGAATATAACAGCAAGACCTATCTTCTCTCGAGTACGCATCTTCAATAGTCGAAGCATCGATATAGGTAGGACCATTACTTTTGGATATTAGAAACCTGAGTGATGCCTGAACAAGAAACTTGACTCACAAAACAAGTCTCCTACAAGGTGCAGGATTGCAGACATCATCATAATGTTGCCTGCCCGCACCTGTTGTCGACAAACAGCTGCAAAATGCGTTACAGATTACCCAATTTGTTTAGCGGACTGGGTGACTTACATATCTCCAACATAATTCTTGTAGGACTCCCACACCGCCAAAAGTAAGATAGAATGGAAATAGCAAAACTTAATGCGATGTAGCCGAGCAGCAGGAACCATGCAACACGAAATCGTTTCCAGACCCCAAAGATCT
Source organism: Corynespora olivacea (assembly GCA_019202945.1). Classification (NCBI taxonomy): domain Eukaryota; kingdom Fungi; phylum Ascomycota; class Dothideomycetes; order Pleosporales; family Corynesporascaceae; genus Corynespora; species Corynespora olivacea. Next base: position 4,252 of record JAGQEM010000156.1, read on the forward strand.
GCCAGTAGAGTCCCATGAAGCTGGCTTTCACCGAATAAATTGTGCACCAGTAGAAGATAAAGTTCGCAATAGCCCATTTCCTCGCTTCGTAAGGCACGTAGTTAGATGGCTTGGTCTTTCGGAGTCCTATTGCATAGAGCTGTGCTTGGTACTCAAGGGGAACATATCCTTGCCAAGTGACCATGAACAGGAGTAGGAAGAACAATGCAATTGCATTAAAGATGTCGTCGACGAGGAGATTCTTCAGCTTTTGCCAGCGCAGGAAAAATCGGCCCGCTGTTAAAAGGATATCGACGGCCGTTAAAGTCCAAAGGAGTGCCTATCTCTTCGATTAACGCTGGGAACCAAAACTAGAGGGGAGATCGCCTTACCGTGATAGCTCCGATCGAAAGTACCTTCATGTTCTAAATCTTGCAATCTGATGTATCGGATGGGTGTACTTGACTGATGCACTTCAATAAAACGTAACTGAGATAGACTAGAATCCGTTGCTAACAGGCTTCCAAGTGAAGATGCAAATTCGCAACCCAGAATACAAATATGTTATACCCTTCACAATGGCGAACCACATGATTGAGTTCCAGCTGAACACCTTCACATTCCCCGGGTTACGTGAAAGTTGATTGGTCCAGAACACGAACTTGATGCAACGAACAAGCAGTGTTCGGTCTGCGAAACTTCTTCCTATTATACAATAAACTCGTTCTGGATACGAGATCATCGAGTGCGTAGTCTTTTATGATTGGCGCGAGTTTTGATCGATATGTTACCTGCGTGTGCAGCGTGTCGCAATGAAACCTCGTAACGACCACCATTTCACAAATGTTGCGACTCCCCATTATCGCGAGGCTTACTCTCACATATCCCCTGAAGATACATGCAATGATATGCTGGAACATTTGATGTGCACAATCTTCGGCGATCGACGCATGATGGCACAAGCAAGGCTGTATTGTCGTGGCACAATAGGTAGGTATTTACATTTTCGAAACGACTCAGATGAATCGATATCGCGCTTGATGGAATACCCCTACCAACACCCTCAGTATCACTTCATCGTCATTTTCGGTGACCTTTTGACCATGAAGATCGTTGCAAATGTCGGCGAAGGACTTGGTGGCTTGATTGCAGTACGAAAACTTCTCCAATGTGGATGTTTCTGAGTCACCAATTTCGAAAAGAGAGACCGAGTCCGTGAATTATGGATTTCAAATGGTACCATTAACTCAGAGATACGAACTAACTAGTCCAAGTTCACAATGAACTTCTCAAATCTTTCGCGGGAGTCATAGGATCTGAATGATTTACTCGTACCGATTTATCTAAAAGCTTCACAAGACCTTCAATACTTGTCCGAATACTATAAGAGGTTTATTCCTCTAGATATTTCCAAGTTCAGGACACAAATAGGGGGTGCAGAAGAGGTGGTTTATGAAGAAGCAGAGAAATATCATGTAAGCTAGAGGCTACACTTACTAGAAATATCAGAGGGTGTGGAACTCAGACGTCTAACGAAAACTTCGAGTACCTCGCACCTTGAAAATCGTGGATTGGATGACTTGAATGTTTCAGTAACTCACAGTATCGCATTTTGCTATGGACTAGCGCCTTGGCAGGATATATAAGGTGCTCACGACTCATGGTTACATCACCAGAGAACACCACACTTTTCGGTCTACAGCACATTTTGAACACTGGGCGATCTCATTCCTAACCAACGATCCAAAAACCCCTTTTTTTTGGAGGGGGGATGAGGGGGGGGGTAATTGTGCAGCGAGGAACGAGCGTAGCATTACGGTCGAGTTCTTAGCAAAATAGCGTGAAGATTGATTGGTTATTGAGACGCCCCTCTAATTGGCTATTTCTTAGGTCTCTGATTGGTCGAAATATGCTGCCGTCACGTGAGCGCCATCACGTGAGGAATACCAAAACTCATCAGCACCATCACCAACTATTACGTGATTGCCCGCGGCAGGGGAGGGGGTCCAGGGGGTCTCCCCTAGGAATTAACCGCAATAGATCGATTAATTGATTAGCCACAATAGAACAATAGATTAGTGATTAATTACCTATAATAGATCAACCGTGATAGATAGATTGATTGATCAGCTAGGATTACCTACGATAGATCAACTACGATAAATCAACCACGATAAATTAATAGGCCCTCTCCCTTGCTGCGCATATATTTTGTTCTATTTATGAGCAACAGGATAGTTATTCCCCATGCGAGAGAACACGCCACCGGTCGTCTTTTGAGATTCAAAATTGGTGTGTTTGGGTAGGAAATAGAAAGAATCTTCGCCTAGGTAGTCGTTACTATGCTTTTTCCACAGTAGAAGAATTAAGTGTGCTAGCTGATAACTATAGCATGTTGTCGCGTAGGTGGTGGCAGCTCACGTGACCTGAGCTCTGGCGCTCTCTCAGTGAGCCCTGAGTACCGGAACTACATTGTTCCGCTCATTTCCTTTGTACATAAGCTTCATCTGATCACTCGCTCATACAAAGCAGTGATCTGATACATAGATCACCTGAATGAAGTTTTCTTGCTCTTATTCCTGTCTCAGGTGTGCAAAAAGGGTTGCTGAGTCAGCTTTCAAGTAATAATCAGTGCATTAGATATGTTAATTACTACTTGATAATGCTGTAGTTAATATCAGGAGATGTGAAAACATAGCTAAGCTTTGCGTAATCATCAGTGCGTTAGGTAAGTAAGTCGCTGCCTAGTTATGCCGGAGTTCATATCAGGACAAGGTGCAAAAAGTGTTTACTAAGTCAACTTTTGCGCAAACTACGGATGCTATCTTTAGCTTAAGCTTATTTCCCACTACAATACTAATGTGCTAGCGTATCATATCATTGGTCAAGACGTATACATATGGTGGAACTGTCTTGTAAGCACACGTATGGATACTCCTCTCACCGTAGGGACCAATTGCAAGCGTCCATTGTATTCCGACGCCGTCATTGCAGCATTACTATATTGGACTCTTCGGCTCCCTACCCGTTAGCCCTATTGGTAAAAAGCGTAACTTGTCGTTTGCTATGCGCAAGCATAAAGTCCAAACTCAAGGTTGCCATTTTTGAACTATGTCAGCTCACCTTCCCATATTTAAATACCATTGCGCTTGCTTTTTCTCTCGAATACTTAGCTATCACTCCATATTCATTTTCTCTTCCAGATACCTTACTCACCTTACCAACAACTTGTCAAATTGAAGATGACGCTCCCACCTCCATACACAGGTTACGGATTCGTAGGTCAGGAATACGAAAGACATGATTTGTATCCAGCTATCTCGGTGGAGAAAACCTCATCGCTGAAGCAAGAGGGGAAGGTTGTTCTAGTAACTGGCGCTGGACGTGGCATTGGACGCGCTATTGCCATTGAATACGCTCGAGCTGGTAGTGCGGGCATCATCATTGTTGCGCGCTCTGGTGATCAGCTCGAAGAAGTCGAAAGCAGCATCAAGAAGATCAGCAAAGATACCAAGGTACTCAAGTCCACAACCGACGTCAAGACCAATGTTGCAGTGGCACAGCTAGCCAAGAAAGTTGAGGCTGAGTTTGGCCGGCTGGATATCCTGGTAAACAACGCCGGCGCCTCTCACATTTGGACCACGATTACCGAGATCAACCCTGAAGAGTGGTGGAACACGCTTGAGGTGAATTTGAAAGCGCCTTATCTGTTTCTTCACTCTCTGTTGCCTCTACTCGCCTCCACCGCCAAGAAGTACAATACTACAACAGACGTCATCAACGTGAGCAGCATCGGAGCGAACTTCAAGACACCGGGAGCAAGTGGATACTGTGCGAGTAAAATAGCGCTAGATATGGTCACCGAGTTCGTGGTGCAGGAGTATGGTGACAAAGGAGTTATTTGTGTGAGCGTGCACCCAGGAGGTGTTCCGACTGTGATGGCGAAAGATAGGCCAGCTTTGGAAGGATGTAAGTTCAAACTCTTTCGCTTCTTAGCTAGCTCTTGTCATAATCTTGCTAATGAGTCTACTAGTATTGGTTGATACTCCGGAGCTCTGTGGTGGATGGTGTGTTTGGATGACAGGCCAGTCCAGGAAATGGTTGAGTGGGAGGTACATAAGTGCGACTTGGGACGTAGAGAGACTTGAGGAATTGAGAGATGAAATTGTGAACGAGGATAAACTGAAGAAGAGAATGGTTGTTTAATTTATGGAGTAATATACATCATTGTAATATCCTCTAGTCGTATGTTCCAGAACCTCCGGAACGTGAACTGGTGAAATTATGCTAGCCCTATGGGGAGTTTAGATTCCTAACAGCTTGTTGGTCAAAAAGCTCACTCATCTATCTAGTAGAGTGTATTTCGTTGATTGCTGAATGTGTTGACGTGTCACACTCACTTAATGGATCGGTAATGCACATGCTATAGTTCCAAGTCAATCTGCCTTTCGAAGCAGCAAGCGTGAAATAGGAGCGATTATAGACAGGGCACCTGGCGGGTTTCGGCATCTCATGTGAAGAATAAATCCCAATATTCGGAGTTGAGATGCACTTCAATTTCGAGTTATATTTCCAACACTTTGATGTCAATTTCATCACACGCCGCCAGATCCCTATTTCAATTCGCTTATTTATTACCTCTACCCATTTCTATTCTTAATACTGTTGACCCGCATGGATTAGTGCATGCATGGAGCTGGCAACGCTACCTCCCGTTGACTCACCCATGCAATGAACTGTTCCCTCAACTACCGCGAAGTTAATAGTTGCAGACGCATTCCCACCCCTTCCATGAAGCAAGCATGTAGAGACTAACGCTACAGCATGATCGAGCGAAGCTACAACAGGAAAATCTCTGGATATATGAAATATATACTAAGCAATTGCGGGAAGTTGATACACTGCCGGCATTATTATATATAGCTCTGCTTGTAAGGCCGCTCAAGCTAGTTATTGTGTTCCAAGGCCCAATGCTCATAGCCTTCAATTATCGTGTCTTTTTCACAGTGCTATTCTGTGCGAAACGCATAGAACAAGCTAACATCAACGAATGCGGGATAGCTTGAAGAAGATCGAACATGAGCACGCTGTTCATGAGGGCGTAGAGGAAGAACTTGCTCGACATTTTACTTGAACACGAACTTAGCCGATAGAGAATGATTTGAATGCTGTGACGAGAAAGGAAAAAATGATGTGTAAGTCTATGGTATTGGATTTATCGGTAGCATACAGTGTACGAATGTCTCTTGGTATGTCTTTCTCCTGGCGATTCTTGACTCACCGTCAGTCGCGTTACACAGAAGGCCCAATTCGGTCGGTGCGACTTGCACTAAATCGCCAGCAGTGATCAAGCAGATAATATGATTAATTCGCATACACACACACATGTTTATGCCAGTGCTTATCGACGGTGATTGACGTCTTCGAAACGTGAACATGGACGTTTATTTTCTGCAATCTCCACCGTGCGTGTGACTGTATTTTGCGTCATTCTTTGTGTTACCTTGAATAACATCGTCATTTAGTCTCAGCGGATTATTGAGATCTGGGTATCTGAGTATCGCACAGTAGACATTTCATTATTTCTATAACAGCATAACGCAATTATCTGGGCTTCTTCACATAGGTTCTCGCCATTACTTCCTTAAAATCAACTACGGTGGAGGCAAATATCTGTGAATGCTCTGGAATGCTCCTGAGGACTTGCCGAAAGCTGGATGCTCTTACGAGTCAAAATATCTGTTGACTCCTAACCTTAGAGTCACATCATCTACATGTCAACGGTTGAGGGCATTGTGCAGTATAAAACGAGATACCAGTGCGAAATCTTTCTTTCTTCCGCAAGCTATCACACAAAGCTCTTTATGAACGATTTTGCTTTATCACCAAACATTTACAGGACCTTCTGATAATTTCCTACCTTGAGTATCATACTGCTGCCACAGAGATCCCAAAATCACTATCAAGGGAAGCCATAAGCGCAAACATCAGCTCTACTGTGGAGAGTTCCCAGAAAGATCTTCCTAGAATGTCACCCATTAACCTTACGGCGATTTATAAGTTCCTGGATGAAAATGGAAAGCCTCCCGGAACGCTCTGGTCACCTGACAATATTCGAACTGCGCAAGTATTACACCACCAAGCGACTAAATACAACGAGATGCGACATTTGAGATCCGTACTTGAAGATGTGGAGATGTCTGCTCAGCACCACGAGGTGGAAATTCGTCTACAGGAATTAGAAGAAGACTTGAGGTCTTTCCTTTGGGGCGGAAAATATGCCGTCCGAGATATCACGGATAAGCCTTTGTCGTTGTCGGTACCTCGGATTACTGGTCAAGAGAAACTTATAGTGTCCTTGAAAGGTATTGTGGAACTTTCAAAGTGCTTTGGTGATGATGGCAGACTATCATTCGACCGAAGTGCATTGTGCGAGCTGGAGACAGCGGCACCTACTCGACACGAAGTTGGGCGAGAATGTGTACACGAAACCCCGCCATGGAAATTTTGGAAGAGTGCTTGGAATTCGGGTGCTTGGAGTCGTGACGACTGCGTATGGAATATGAATATCAACAAGCGGGTTGGTGACGATTTTGAATTCGAATGGCAGAACCTTGGGAGCTTGTCAGCCGAAAAAGTCAAGCAAAAGAAAGAGCAGTCAGCCCTGTGGAACAGCCTCTCCTACAAACTCAAAACGCTCGTCCAAGCACACGGATCAGCTCTGGAGCGCGTTGATAAAATCGTCTGTCTGGGCTTGGGATCGATTAGCTACAAGCATCCCCGGTGTTTTGTGCAGCATATGGCCGCAAGAACGATCGCAGACAGCCTCGATGAACTTCGTGGCCCGGATGATAAACGACCAAAAGTTACCATTTTAGCTCAAGACCCGGCGTATTGTCTAGTTTGCGCCAAAATCCTGAAGACTGAATTGGATATTGAGGTAGTAACCGATTATCAGGGCCTACTCAGCGTAGACCAGAACACTTTCGTCATCACGCTCGCTCCTAGTGGCCCTCTCCGTTGCATTGTTGCGGATCTTACACTGGAAAACGGAGGACCTGCAGCAATGCTTTGTGACAAGATCGACGACGATTACATGAAGCCCGAGCGCGAGTTGGGTGCTTGGATATCCGACGAGCCTACGAAAAACCTGGTGAATTGGAAGGAACATTGCGTAGAAGAATACTTCGGAGACGCGAAGCAGATTCTGGGAAGATCTTTAGATGAACATCGTGCAGAGTTCCCACGTAGGCCGCCATCTCTCCAGGCAGGACACACCGAGGAGCAGAAAGCGAAGTTTGATAGGGCGATAGCACAGATCAAGAAAATAAATCAGTGCAACTTCAGGGACGCTTGGCTCTATGTCAGGCAATAGGGAAGGGTGAGACGGTGACTGATCCAGATGGCTGTTTCTGTTCTTGATTTGTTTGCACATCTACATACTCATTAGATTCAGAGAAATTTCTCCTCTGATATAGATAAATTAACATGGGAGATTGGCAATCATAACCAGTAACTATCTTTCCCCAAGCTCAATTTTAAGAAGCGTATTGTCGAGACTCTGCTTTAAGAACCCCTTTCGTTGGCTGTTTTCTTTTTAGCGGAAGTTCGAGTTAAAAATTATGAATTACGCGGCTTATTCTTTTCTCATCTGGTGAGGTTACGAGAATCACGAATATAGGGATTTAACACGACTAAGTGAAGTCTGAGCAAATGTTTGACTACGGTCACGGCTCCTTCATTGAAAGTCATAAGGATATTCATTAAGCAATTTTATTCAATACCGGATAGGGAAAAATCCCCCCCCTCCTCCTCAAAACACGCCTTCCACCCTCTCCACCTGATTGAAATCATACGCATTCCCAAATGGCCGATTCAAATACTTCTTTTTCAGCACCTCAGCTTCTACAAACTCAGCCGCAACATTCAATCCCGTTTTCTCCGTGCTCAGCGCGTCTTTCAATTCATCGGCGAACTCGACGGTCATCTGGTTGCGGTACCAGGGTGCGAAGTGAACTGGCACCATCACATCAGTACACCGAATCTCCAAAATTGGATCAAGATGAAGTTGAAAAACCGAGTAAATAAGGTGCTGTGCTGATCTGGATTAGAGTGGGGAGAGTGTACGTACTGAAAGCAAGCATAACCCTCGGTACAGAAGACAAATTCGGTTTCCCGCCGTGCCAAAGTCGAAGGTCACGTACGATCATACTTCCCTTCTTCACAACCGGTTGAGCCGGCGCTCTCTCCTCCCTCCGTTTCTCCAGCAACTCTGTCTTAATCCTTCCGCTAGCGCGTTCACCATGTACGCCTTCCTGATCTGCGATCGTAGTGTTCGAATGCGTGCCAAGCCAGACTTCGGTGGAGCCATTCTCTGGCGTCATCGCGACGAGAGGTATGTTTACTACAAGCGCGAAGGGAATGGAAGGGTGGTCGAAGTCGGCGTCATTGCGAGTTGGTTGAGACGCTGGTGGTGCGGAGGCGGTGGGTGGGAAGGCTGTGTTGCCTGAGATGAAGCGGAGGGAGGGGTGTGGGCCGAGAGTTGTGGATGTTATTTGTGTGATTATTGGATCTGAGAAGAATTAGCTATAAAGATACTACGGCGCAATTCTTATGGGTGTTAGAAAGCTTGACATCAAGGCACTTGATACAAAATACATGGCAGATAGGAGAAATGAACTCACTAACGAACACGTCTTCAAAGAAAAGATCCTTGGTCAACAATGGATCCTGTTGGATATTTCCCTTGTGATAGTTAAACGGGCTATCCTTCCTGCCTTGCAGTTCATACGCGTCCTTGACCATCTTCTCATTCAACTCATCCAGTACACCGTGCGGAACTAGATCCTCGATGACCACCAGGCCATCTCTGGCAAGAGCACGAACAGCGATTTCAAGATTCTTCTGACACAACAATTTCTTCTCGAGCTCAGAGGCAGAGGGTTTGATCGAGATCGGGGTTGTTCGAAGAGACATGGTGGAAGCTCGAGGGGAATGACGTAATCGATCGACAAGGCGAAGGGAACTGGGTGTGTGTGGGGATGATCAGAAGACGAAGCCAACTGCTGATTCTGGGGAACAATGATGGAGCTCGAGATATACCTCGACTTTATACATTGTCTTCCGCTTTTGTGTCAGAAAAATGCTCGTAGGGGTCTGTCGGAAATAGTGTCAAAGAGGGGTTAGCTGGGCACCAAGACTGAATGAGCAGTGTTGCCGCTCATTGCCCCGGATATTGTGCTTGCAGTCTATCCGATCATTGTTAGAATGTGTTGACAATCGTAGATACAAAGGGCAGAAGCATAGAGAATAGGATAGTCAAGAGTGCAAAATGCGGCACCTCTTCCCTTTTGAGACTAGCGTTGATTGACGCTAGTTCATACTTGCACGTGCCTCCGACACGATGGTTGTATCTATCCTTCCTGAATCTCTTTCCCTTCAAGACGAAGCATCATACGGATCTTCTCGCGCGTTTGTTCGCTGCAGTCTTGGATCGAGGCGCAGCGTATGTATACCGACCTTGCAACATTCCTCTGCTTGCCTTACGCCCGGCGGGGCAGTGTTCTTCCAGCCGTCGGAAGCTCCTGGACGGCCTGACCTCAACGGCGCAGAAGGCACATGTTGCCATTTCGAATGGCATAACGGAGGTTAAGGCAGGGCATAGCTTGTGCAGGGCCAGATGACAGTCATGGCCTGGTGGAAAGGTGGAAAGGTGGAAAGGTGGAAAGGTGGAAAGGTGCATGGCGGAATGGGTGATCCTCATACGTAGCCCTGGGTAATTCGTAGTGGCTTGCGATTGCGCATCGACTAGCCCCGACGATGAGTGACGGCCTGCTGCAGGCTACCCAGGTACATACTACGTAGTACACCTCCCACGTCCGGTTTTGCGTAACTGTGCGGGCCTTTGAGACACTTCATGCATCGCGCGGACTCAAGCTTCGCCAATGACATGCCGATCCCACGTCAATCTCGTTCTCACCTGTTTTAACGCGGTCGGAGCAGTGGAGAACGCATACTACGTAGCAGTGACAGGTCGAGATGGCTGGAACTTTGGCCGTTGATGCTTGCGGGCGGGTGCGTCACTGCTGCAGGGGCAAACGGGCCCACTGTGGAGAAACGTGAGCCACGGTTTCCGTTTCCCGAGGTGTGGGAGAGCCAAGCGCATTACGTAGATGTGCAAGCATTCCTTGAGTCGATGCCGGTACGCTCGATTGCTCTGTTATTCACAACACCTCTTTCTACGTGTCTCCCGCTTCCATTCACGATATCCACGCTTCTGCGATCCATACCGTGATAGCTGGCTGAGCTATTATACCCGCGCAATCTACACGCTACCCCCATCTTCAACCGCCCCCGCAAGCCGGTCGTGCGCCACTCGTGACCCCCGAACACCCGCTCCAAATCTTCTGAATCCCAAACACGACGCCCGAATCAGGCCCTTGAGGCTGAGTGTCCGCAATCCATCCATACTGCGCCCATATACCAAATATATTTTGCCTGTTCAGGCGGCTTCCAGGAAATTTGAACACTTCGAACGGACAGCTTAAGTGCTGCGACCTCTGCTCACCCTTGCCTCACGCCACCACGACACGACTGCCTCGCACATTTCAAGAACGATGCCTTCCCAACGGAGAATGAGGGTGTTTGGCCTGATTCTCTTCTTCGCTGTCGCCATCACACTCTACATGACCAATTCGGCGCGACAGACAAGAAATTCGGCCTTCTACGTCAAGACACAGGAGGCGTTGCAAGCAAGGGAGTACATGGAGGCGACAAAGCAGCGCGATGCCGAAAGCGTCGAGCTCCGATTGAAGGAAGCCGAAGACACGGCGAAGAAGGTGACGAATGAAAAGCACGAAAAGTATCTCGACTCAGTGGGTGGAGGCGGCTCGGAGCAGAAAGGCAAGAGTGTGGGTGGCGGCAAATTCAAACAGCAGGATCCTGAAAACAAGGTCGTGCCTGGCGTCGCTACTGTTGGTGGCAGGCCAAGGGATAAGCTGTCCAGCAACGAGAAGGCGCCTGAGTCATCGGAAGACCATGAAGTGGAGGTCGAGCTCAATGCGATCTTGAAAAAGAGCCCAAGTACGACATCATCATCCGGACCCAAGTTCTGGTGACTACGCTAACATGTTCCGCAGTCATCATCTTCTCCAAATCGTACTGTCCGCACTCCAGGAAAGCCAAACACATACTCCTCGAAAAATACTCCATCGCCCCCGCGCCCTTCGTCGTTGAGCTTGACCAACACCCCCTGGGCCCCAAGCTACAAGAAACACTCGCAGAGAAGACGGGCAGGCGAACGGTTCCCAATGTTCTCGTCCTGGGGATGAGCATAGGAGGCGGCTCAGAGATGCAGGACTTCGACGAGAAAGACCAACTGATCGACAAGATCAAGGGGATCGGCGGGAGCCGCATTACGGAGGTGAGAAAGAAGACCGGACAGACGGAGATGCGCAGGCGCAGGAGGGCGATGCGCGCTTGAAGGCAATTCGATGTTCTGATGATGTGACTGGCTGCGAGAAAGCTGCGTTTTCCATTCGCTTGTACATATTTATGAAGGTGTTTGCCGGCGTCTCGTGGGAACAGGTCATAGATGGGTATTCACGGGTTCCGGTAGGTAGGGTGGTAGGCAGGTAGGCAGGCGGGCCGTCGTTTGGTTACGTGCTTTCTGTCCAGGCAGCTGATGATGGCTATCGGTATACCCTGGGATGTAATGCGACGAATCAATGCCCTTTCCATTTCCGCTCTTTGATGCCTTGCCCATTCTAGCTTCCGGTGCGGGGATAATTACCTGCGTGATGTCGCGAACAGACCGGATATGGCGCTTCATGTACGTTTGTTCCTGACTCTCACTCCACTATTGCTACACATTCAAGGAGATCACGCTGGCTGTCATGGGAAGGAGCGGAAGCTCTTTCCCCCACAAATAGTTTCTTGCCCCGGGAAAACCGAGCCAGGCCTTGTCACATGATCACGCGACTGCCCTCACACCTCGCCTTCACACTGAAGCCCCCGCATGCAAAACCCTCTTTTCTTTGTTTCCTGCACTTATCACATACATCAATTCACCTTCCATACCGTCATCCACACATCATTGCCAACGAACACCGACAAGCCCCGATGTGCACCTACTTCACACTCACTTACGTCTGCGGACACTGCACAGGCTCACATCGCTGCGCATTTCCCACAGAAGACGCCGGCGGATGCGCAAATAGAGTATACTTGGAGCGACCATATGATGGACCCTGTCCAGACTGTCGGATGGCGGCAGCCGGCGGAGCAGCTCCTGGAACCAAGACGGGGTTGTGTAAGCTGTTGGATCGGCTTGATGAGAAGAAGGCAGCTCGAGGACATTCTGGATCTTTGAGTGCTGGTATGGAAGGTGGGGAAGCTGGCAATGAGACAAGTGGGGGTGCGGATGCCGGGTTGAGGTTGGAACAAGGATTTGGATGCGTTCCAGAGGGAATGGAGGCAAGGTTGAGGACGTACTTGGAATCGGGTTTGGAAATGGAGCAAAAGAGTACGGATGGCGCGAAGAGGGGAAAGAGTCGAAAAGACAACAGTCTGGTTCGAGGCACTGCACAGAAAGATGGAAGTGCCCCAGCATCGTTGTCGACTCCGACGCTGGACAACGAGCACAACGAGCTACCGCGTGAAATCCTTTCGAATCACCAGCCCAGGACGCAACAACACGCCTATCCACGCAAGAGAGCTACTGGCGTGCCATCCTCGTTGAGCCCTAACTCGGATAACGTCCCTGACACACTTCAACCTGGAAATAATCTTAGCCGTCAACGCAAGACATGGGTGCTCTCCGATGGGCGCAAAGTTCTCGCACCTGTAAACGCAGTCAACCGTCAGAACCAAATGAGGAGTGGCCTCATCGCAAAGCCGAAAACTACGAGCACCAAACCATCTGCCTGCAGGGACAAGCCCCTGAATGCTCTCGCTTCGAAAATGGAGCGCAAACGTCGCTTGTCTAATATGCAGAACAATGTCTTCTACACTCCTGAGGAAGAAGACCCGAGGGCGAAGAGGGCTAAGCTTGATGCCGATGAGGATGGTGAGTGAATTGGAAGAGAGGTTGACCGCGTTGACGACAAGGACATTGGACCTGGCGATCACGTCGCGTTGGGTAATCAAGTCAACTAAGGATGATGAAAGAGCCAGGGTGTTGGCCAGAGTGACTTGGTGTTTATCGTTGAGGAGTTTAGCGTTGAGGTACCTATAGCATCTACGGAGTTTGATATGTGGAAACCTCGCCATCGATGAATAGGTTCCATGGGGAACATCAGGGAAGATACGATTGGCATGAGCATAATGTCGTTCAATAAGACAGGACAGTCTTACTAACAAAGGGTGGAGGAACTCTGGCGTTCGTGTTATGATTTTCTTGCATTCAATATGTCTTGCCGTTGGTGCATGTAGGGGGAAACTAGCTACCAGATCATTTCGAATTCGAACTGATTCATGTTTCATCCTCCTTGCTTCTCATAATCGGATTCACACTTGATCATAGTCATCCGGTTTCATAACGGAGTACCCGCTAGTCATATCGTTGTTCATCCGACCACCAATGACCCGAGTCCACAAAACCCAGAATGTTGACGATTGGTTTTCTTTTCGGTTCCGTCGCATCGACCTTACAGCAATCAACTTATTTCTTGCCCGACCAGACACTATTGTCTCCATTCCACACAGACTTTTTGGCAGTTTCTTTGGTGTTCTTGGTGGCACTCGCGTCGGTGTTGGCGGTGGAGGTGGAAGTGGAAGCTCCTCGGGCACCAACATTACCGCTGGCAGTGACACTCTTCCTCTCCGTATTCTGGAGAATCATCTTCGGACCAGCGCCAAGAGCGCCAGCACCAGCACGCCAGCTTCCCATTTCCCTTGGACCACCTTGACCTTGACCTTGGCCTTGATCTCCTGCGCCTCCTGCCTTCCTACCAAACTCGCCCATCTTACCGAACCCGCCTCCATATCCCGCACCACTAGGTCCACTTCCAGCGCCGGAGAAGCTCATAGCAGCAGGCGGAGCCGTCTTGGGCGTCTTGATGTTCGCAAGGTTGGCAATGGCGCCTCTATTCCTGCCCTTGTTCTTCTTCGCACTCTTGACATCAATCCACAAAGCCCCCTCCCGCTGCTCCTTGTCCTGTGCTACAACCCTCTTCACCTTCTTTTCTCCCTCTTCCTTTAGCTCCCTCGTGGCCCGCTCTTCTGCCTCTTTGCGAATGTTCTCGCTCTTCGTGCGCTCATACTCCAACCGCTCCATGTCCTTCTGGGCCTCTGGCGTAGCGGCGATGGTGTTGTTCACCGGGGCGGTGTTGTTCTCTTGGGCAGCGTTGTTCACTTGGGCGTTGTTGTGGACGACTTCAGACTCGCGAATGGCTTCGCCGCGCAGACAATCGTAGCATGGGAAGTACGACTTGCGGTGCGCGGGATCAGAGGGATCCTCAGAAGGTGCGGGGATCACGGAGGGATCGCAGACGGTGTTCGTATGGATTGCGGGGATGCAGCGCTCGAGTTGGATGCGAGAGAGGCAGCTGCAGGTGTGCAGTTTTCGATAGTAGATGCACATGGTGGGCGCGGTGGTGAGGCCAGAGGGCCAGGTAGAGTGTTTGGGAACTGCAGAGAGAATCTATCAGTGAACTGAACGCGATACTGAGACGGTAGAGTTGGAGGCTTACGTGCTGTTTGAAGGGGCGAGGTTAGAGGGGGAAGGGTGGGTGTTGTGGCGGGGGATCGAGCTGAGCTGGTATGCGAGGACGTATTTGATTGTGGTGTTGAGGTGAAGGCGATAGAACGCTGCTGTTGTCAAGGTGACCTGAGTACCACGATACTGCGATTTTGTGACGCATTAAAATCGTTGGATAGAATCTGCCTGAATACATAGCAGTTTCTGCTGGTCATGCGCTCCGTTTCAAGCAGGACTTCGTCAATGTTTTCGTTGATGATATCTCGCATGATAGAGCTCTGAGGATGAAGGGTGACGGGGTCGCTCAACGCTTCGAAGAGGTGGCCTACTTCAATCCTGGTCCTTCTTTCTATGACATCTTGAGATCAAGAAAGCCCGATACTTCTCCATAGCTTCGACGAGAGCATCCGAAGCAACAAGAGCAAAACCTGTGTCACAACAACCCGCGTGTTTGTCTATTGTTGGTACCAGTCACTAATTGAAGGTTTTGGAAATTGAATTCGTAATGGTGTCAATGATCTGCCCATTGAACCAATTGTATCTCTTAGTCGCGAGGTTGACAGCAATGCTCATTGTCTGCCCTACTTCTATAAGCCCTGAGGCTCAAGTCACATGTCTCTGACCTAGTAGAGACACTAGTAAAAAGATGCATGCGTTCTCTAAATTTTGTACGCATTGTATGATACACTGCAGGTACTCTTCGAAAGGATCACATGATGTTCAAAAGATCAAGATACCACAATCACGGTGCATGAAAAAGAGATAGGCATATCGATTGGTAGTTTGCTTATTCTGTGTGATTGCCACAGAATGGCACTGTAAGAGGATACGATAGTCAATCTTCGCTAGAGCCTGCTGTTTTCTGTAGCGTCTCGAAAAGTTTCCTTGGATTCTACTGCCGCGAAAGGCAGAATGCTTTCGCTTTCTTCGGATTTGGATAGGGAGTTTGGACTGGGCGCTGGTTGAGCACACGAAGGGACCAGCACCTGAGGAATTCATACTTTCCTTTTGAAACAAGCTTTCCCTTGGTCGTGAGCGTTACCCGCCTCCCCGACCAAACTGAAAGTACTATCGCAAATATCACAATCACAGCACAGTGGAAACAAGTCAGCTACGGCGACGCTAATGGATAGGATGCAATTACGCTTGCCATTGGAGTACCGCTCATTGTTATTGCGCTCATAACAGTGGCGTTGAGAACATACTCGCGGTTGGGTATTAAGAGGAAGTTTCTGGGAAGAAATCGGGGTTCTCAGAAATGAAGGTGGAGGTGGAGAGGTCGAGTAAACGAAGGCCGAAGTAACCATAAATTGTTGTAGAGATTTCGTTCGAAGTTTTAAATTGTAGCGCCCTGTTGAATTCATTGACACTTCTGAGAACTTTACGTTGTTTGGCTTTGAGGAGCGTATACTTGCTACCGATCTAATGTATGTTAAGTAGTTCCAGGGTCCTGGGGGTATTTTGGAAAATAGCAAGTATGTAACCTCCTCTGGGTACGACAACAGGAATGATACTGAGTCGAGACTGCTCTGTGGCTTTTGCCGTCGAACTTCATTCTTTAGGGGCTTATTTGTGTCGCTATATTCGTAATAAACATCAGACACACCCGGACAGACAGCGAGCTTCCGCAAATTTCGCTACAGTTGATTGGGTATCTTACACAGTTTCCAAATCTAGGAGGGCGGCATGGTATCCGAACTTTCGCCACGTGAGAAATGAGGATTTCTATTGACTTTGGAAGGTACTTAGCAAGATCGAGTGCACCTTGGTTTCTTCCATGTCCCTGAATCTATGAGTTTCTCTCGAATTAGATAGTCCCGGAAATCTAGTGTAGTCTCCAATTTTTATAGTTACGTAAAGTGTGATAACGAGCTGAAGTATCACGTGATATCCCGTTCACCTTCGTACATGCATCGGTCTGTTGAATAAGTGCAACAAGGTACATGTTTTAAATCAGTGTTTTGAATAAAATGACAATATATTAAAAGCCCTGCGACAAGTATTATTCCTCAGAAGCAATATGAGTGTTGGGAGCCTCAAGAAGGCTATTCGCCAACGAACTATCGTTTACGAGGCCTGGCTAACGTTTATTCATAACTATCATCAAGTACACGGTAACATGCATATTTTCAGCGATGATTTTCAGGGGACGATCTCTGGACCTCCACATAAAATTCAATGAGCAATATGCTGCCCGGAAACACAGCGATGCCTTCATGAGTATATCAACAAACGTGCGTACGGGTTAGACATATCAAGTTTCTTCAAATTGATCGGTTTTAACGAGTATATCTTTTCTGACTAAAATTTCGTACCCACCAATCAGGAAAGACTGCGATTTATATACCTGTGTTGTGTAGTGCATATCTTAATCTTTTTGAGACCCTGCCCACAAACACATAACGTCCCGGTGCCGAAATATTCATGTCACAGCGTTTAAAAATAACCTTAATTGAAGTATCGAGCATCACGACGATCCTCCAGAACCATCCACATCAGACAACCCGGCCAAACGCCGCACCCCAGCGCCGCAATTCCGAAGAGCCTCATCACGCAATGACCCCCCCTTCACTTCTCCACAGCACCAACGCATTGCTCGCCAGGTCACATACCCTTGCACAAGAGATGGCACATGCAATCACTCAGTCATTCTTCAGGTACCCGTTATGTGTTTCCGCGATTGTTGGCACGCTTCCGCTGTCGAAGTGAATATTTAAACGTCCTTTTCCATCGCCTCGATAGCGTGGCTTCGACTGCTTCCTGCAGCTACTTTTCACAATCGATTTACGATCAAGATTTCCTTTGATGCGCATCTATCACCTTGTTCAAGGACCTCTAATTTTACTTCTAATATAGCCGCAAAGCTCCTCTTCGCACCTCTATCACCACTCAACAACATCAACAACATCTTTTGACTTTCGATGCGGGATCCACCTCCCATAACGAGCGATCACGATAAGAGTGACGGCAAGGAAGCCTATGAAGAGCGCCTTGTTCCAGCTACTAATGAGTCTGAGCACCCTTCAGCACCTTACTTTCACGGGCTTTCCTCAACACGCCAAAATCAAGCTGAGAGCCGGCCTCATGAAGATGAATTTTCAGATCTCATCGACTTCGATGCCTACGACACTGCAAACGAGCCGCATCAAGAATCCTTCAGGCCAAATTTCGGCGCCATCCCCGGCAATACCGATGATAACATCTCAAGAACCTTCTTGCGGCATCAGCCTTGGCAACATGTCCCTACTTCAAAGCAGCCTGCTCCAAATGAGGGGGTGTACCAACGTGGCATCGAGAACTACAGCGAAACGTCTCGCTCCAGCGACAGGAACCTCGAACACCCTCAGAATCTTGACTTCCCACCCCAATATAACACCAACCACCCTCTTCCCTTGGCACTAAACAGAAGTCCGCCTCCCATGCCGAATGTATCATACTACTCAGACAAGCCACCACAACCACTCGTTCGGGGTCCGTCTCAGTACAAGCTTTTCGCAAACTGCTTCCCAGATTCGCACAGCGCAAGTTTACATCGAAAAGATGTCATGCGTTATGGAAGAGAGCCTCATCGACCGCCTGACACTGATGGCACGATTCAGGATATTGAACAGAATCGGACCTACCATGTCGAGCGCATCTACAATGCAATGACCTGTGGAGATAGGGCACGAGACAATGCGGCTTCTCCAGCTATGAAGAGATGGGTGCAGCAAGCATATTACGAATCTCACCTTGTTGAATCCATCGCTCACAAGGTACTGGACTGCCTTATTTTGCAGGTCCGACAGGGATATCGGGGTTGGAAGCACACCGACTACGTTGCCGACGACCGAAAGAGTGAGGACGAAGACCGGGACGTCAACTGTGCCGACCGGCTCGACAACATCATCTGCGCGCTTGAAGAGGAGAAGACGATCTGCGAAGATGTTATGCAATCCGCTTGTCAAATCCGAATGTTCGTCAACGCGCCCAAGGCGTACGCCAACCGAAAGCATCAAAACCGGCTCGGGAACCGCAAGAGAGGTCAAACCAAAGACGACAACCCCAGGGCCACCAAAACTCTGCGAACGAATCCACGTCCCCGACGCGGAACTTCATCCAGTCTCTTGCCAGCCATCGGCCTCCGCCAGCACACTCAGACACCAGAAACACCGACCCGGCACGCTCAGCAATTTGGAACACTGACTACTCGTGCTTCAGCCAGCCCCACAGTGCACAGATTGGCAATGCGGGGAATGACACCAGTCGTTGGCTACTCTGCTCGTGCAAACACTCCTGTGGCGCAGACTCCCTCGTTCAGTCCACTCAACCAAGTCAACCCCATGTCACCGCCCCAGCTTCACGTCGCGCCTGGTACAGGAATACAATCGGTGCCACCGGTCCAGCACTCGCCTTATCTGTCACCACCTTCTCTCACCATCGGAAATCATTCCGCACCTGTGACGCCCGAGATTCTCACACACGACCCGGTTGAACCCTGGGCTGCGATGCAAAACACCCCCTACTACTCAGTCGGTGCAGAATTCACGATTGACCCGCCGCTTTACGATGAGTCTCATCCTTGGAACCATAATGGCCAGATTTATGCCGGTGCAAGCGCGAATCTCTTTGACCAACATCCCGATACCGCGCTTTTTGATGCATCAAAACTAAACGACGGCAATGGGTCCAATCCTTTCCAAGAGATGTGGGGATCTATCCCGGGTGTGCAGCAGTATCCATCCAAGCCTCGGTAATCATAGCCGAACAACCTTTTCTTTACGATGCCAAGCGTGTTAATTTTTCAGGAATAGTGTGTTGTAGGTAGTCTATCTTATACTTCAACCCTCCTGTTGTCTTTTCTGTTTGGAATAGGTTCATATCTCTTTGTTGCGCGATACCCAGTTCAGATCGTTGGCACCTGGCCAGGCTGACAGCGACGATGACCGCGGCGGTGGAGGTTACGGATGGGTACTGATTAGACGTTGATCATATACACTGTGTGTTTTCTGACATTTTTGTGTGGGCTCACTTCCAGCTCGACAAGATGAACGGTAGGGAGAGTTGTACATTTGAGGTTGTTGAGTTGGAGCGACGAGCTGGTTTTTAACTGAACGTTGATGTCATGGTTGACACGGGGTTTATTTCGAATCATCACTAGCATGTCTTTCATAGCTCGGTACTGAATTATTCTTTATACTGAAAGATTTCCGAAATAATCTTTTAGCTTGTGTGAGTTTTTCCGAGGGATGTGCCTATTTAGCACCCGGTGGGATTTTTAGTGAGGTAGAACATCAAATTATTGCGGATATTGTAGTCACTCAAGGGCTATCCATACCTTATCTGATGGCCGGTATAGATCGCCCTATAGAATGGAGAAACTATTGTACACAACATACTACCACCTGGCCTATCAAGTGACTGTTGCGCCAGGTCACACAAGTGTGGACAATCATCCTAAAAAGCTCTCCCCAGCATGGGTAACGTCATCACAAGTCAACCCACCAATATCATCCCGTATTGTGGTTATGTCACTAGATGGCCTTTCCCTTTTACCTCAGATGCAGATACTATATAAGCCTTTGTACGTCTCCTGATCAGATGACTAAGCAGTGTTGCGGCAACCTTTGACTGCAGAGTTCGAAAGCCACTCCGCTGATAATTTACAGTAGATGTTAACCCTAGAGTTTTCTCGCTTTTGAATCTCACTGAATTCCCCCGAGGAGTAGCATAATTGGCCCCAAAGTAAGCACCCATGGAGGGATCTGGGGATTATGATAATTGTTCTTACAGAGTACAGGCAACCAATGTGACCGCGCACTGAAGAGGAGACTCCCCCAAAAGCAGCAAGCAACCACATGCACCCCCATCGCCCCTGAATCCCAACCTCACCTCGTGTCAGCGATCCAGTCGCCCTCCCCAGTCAGGTGTATGTAGTCAGTCTTACACATTCCACATCTTGAGGCAGCACCCGACACGAGTCCCAAAAACCCAACGTTTCGCAATCCATTCCGATTCCATCACACAATCCGCCTCCCCTCGCGTAGGTTACGAAAACCTTGGTCCCCATCTTACTCATCCCATTCCACCTTCTGCAGGTCGGCGCTCATCAGTCACATCCTCGACCCTGTGAAACTCATGCCTCATCTCATTGCCTCCTCGTCATGTCATAGGATGATCTAGGACAGTTGACTTTTGAGAAGGCCTCGCTTCGTTTCAGACGAACCCGTTTTGATGTGCTTGCGAGCCGAGCCGGAGGATCCCATGTCTCTGCTCGGCTGATGTCAGATCGAGGCACAAGGGTTGAATCCGCGTGGCAATGTATATTTTGGGGGAAGGGGGGGGAGAAAGGATGGCAGCATGGAGACATTGTTGAACAGTACCTCGCCCGTGTTGGTGATGGGTT
The DNA here is from genome assembly GCA_019202945.1 of Corynespora olivacea. Lineage (NCBI taxonomy): Eukaryota > Fungi > Ascomycota > Dothideomycetes > Pleosporales > Corynesporascaceae > Corynespora > Corynespora olivacea. The sequence continues at coordinate 25,314 of JAGQEM010000156.1, forward strand.
CTTGGGGGCCAGTTCAAAAAGCCGATCGACGGTGTATCGAAACGCTATCGGTGATGTGCGGTGAACCGATGAACCGATGAACCGGGACTCGATCCTGATGCGAAAGTCTCCAATATGCGAAAATACGCTGCCCCAATCTGTCAGTCAGCTGTGGCTTCTCGTTCTGATCCGTATATGACGTTCAATCAGCTCGACCCGGGACTACCTTGTTTCATACCAAGACACAGCATCATCACCCGCAGGCACAGGACGGCGTCTCGACGACGATATCGAAGTATCGAATTTATCGATATTGGGTTGAGCTGCATGTCCCGAAGGCAAGGATGCGGGTGACGTGCGACGACGGGATTCGTCCTCAACATTAACAAGGCATCGTAACGGCGTGCATTGGCATCACACTATAATGATTTCTGCGATCGGCTTCCGCACACCCCCATCCATCCATCATCTCGTCTTCCCAAACAACGATGCGACCGAACGAGCATCCCACCCGCTCCTCATCCCGCCTTCCCATCGTCAAAAGATGCAAGAAACGTCATCCAGCATAGCCATTGTCCCATATCCCAGATATTGCTACGATAACTGAGGCATCGGCCCCGTTCTGACGCACGGATGGGGAAGAAAGCTCAACCGCGCCTGGACGCGACGCGACGGTTTCGTTTCCCCACATCCGCACCACGACTGCACCACGACTTCAGCAGCCGAGGATAACTACACGCTGGCCGCCTCCTCTTCCTCATATCCAAACCTTCTTCACCCGCAGGCAAGCCGCCTTTGCCATCACTTTAGCCTCTTGCGTGGGAAAAATTCGGTCTCGAGCCGCGTGTCCATTGGCTGCAGGACAGGAAAATACCCGTTGCATTTTCTGGCCAATCAAGCCACATACCGTACCATCGGGCCGCAGTGCTGCCGTATTATGTACAGCGCCGCCGACTGAACGCGAGGCCGCATCTGCGGCCTTTGCTGTATACATGTACATACACATACGCTCATGTGTAGTCATCCCACATCACGGTGTCGGTACGAGGAGGAGACAACACATGGGTATGCGAGTCGAGGTAATCTAGCGCCGGAGTCCGACTAGACTGTCCACCGGCCCATCTCACGCAACATCTGCAAGCAACAGCTCACCCGCAGACTCAAGCCACGGTAACTCGCGTCGTTGGCCGCCTCCATGGACCGAGTGGCGTTGACTGTTCCCCCAAAATAGCCTGATGTCACACCCTTCACCACAGGGCCACTGTTGAACCTGGGATTCCAGCAAAACGGTGTGGAGTCGTACGAATACGATTGGTGGGGTGCATGGACAGATTAGGTAGGCGACACTATGATCAATACGATGCACTGCGCTCCATCGTGAGGCAACGGATGGATGGAATTAAAGCCAGTAGGAAACATGGAGTGAAGGAGACGGGGACGGGGACGGGGACGGGGACGGGGACGGGCCGAGAGCTGATTCATGATTTGTTATCGTCCCGAGTATTCACCTGTTGCGGAAGGAGCGAACCAGCACGATGCAAGCAAGTCCAATCTCATCCCACACGTGTACATCCTTCATATCTCTTGGCTTGGAAGCAGGACGTCGTCCCGCTTATTGTTTTTGGGGCGGTGCGCATATGCGTTTCGAAACATACTGTCATATAGGAAGCGTAAACACGTATACTTTTTTTTTGGCTCCCTTCGTCGTTGCAGCAACGTGGTGATGCGATGTCGCGTGTATCCCCCAATACTATTCCCCATAACGTCGGGCTTGAGACAGGCTTGCATGCATAGCCGCGGTGGATCCTCTTTCTCCTCCAACCGGGTCGCTTTGATGCGAACGCGGGGTTGAGACAAGCAGCTGCGGCCGTGGATGGTCGGTTGAGTTGATGTTAGGTGAAGGGCAGGTTGTGCCATTGGAACGAACACTCGGGTCGCGGGAGGCTGTGTGCAGGAGTTTTGCCGCACTGTAAAGCGAGTAAGGCAGGAGAGAAAGCAGAGCAGAATACCCCGTAGTCTAATTCGAGTCTTCAGAAAGTGGATATGAATTATCTTCGTGGAAGTTAAAGTGCGTTTCGAAGGGTGGCGGCAGTAAGCCAGAAGGGTGAGAAAGTAGTGAAAGCAATAAAAAGACGTAGGTAAAAATAAAACATAAGATAGAAAGATGTAAATGAAAATGGTTTTCGGATTCAAGCATGCCACACCTTGCCGCCGGTATGGCAGCCCAGGAACCAGAGACACGAGACCGGCCGGTACAGTCAAGGAAATACAATTTACCACAATGCCAGTAGGGAAACAGATAAGTAGAAGATCTAGAAGGGCGTGCGGGCGGGAGCTGCCACACAGCTAGCAGTAGCAGTAAATCCATCCAGCAAGGAAATATGCCGAGCACCATCCGAAAGCGGAGACGCGCCCAGCAGCGTGATATCCCGTCAACACCGAGCACCCAAAAAGCGAACCCAAAGACTAATCGGAGAAGTGAAGGATGGCCGTTTGTGGCCAATGTGAGTTGTGCTGTCAGACGTGCGAAGGGTATCATTGTTCCTTTCAGGCATGCGACGGCTGGCGGCGGAGCGAGGTATCTTCGTCGTGCTCTCCATCCTCTTCCCCTACATGACGACGCACCCGCAGCATCCCTTCTTGTCGCCGTCGCCTTCCACGTCCAACTTGCCCATGCCGTTTTGCTGGCCGCCGGCGCCGGGCGCGCCCGTGTATGATGACATCTCCTTGTTGTACCTGCGGATCTCCCGTACGATGTCGTAGAAGGCGTTGTCGACGTTGATGCGTGACTTGGCCGATGTCTCGATGAACTTGCACCCAAACTGCCGCGCCAGGTTCTGGCCCTCTGCGTGGGGTTAGCGTGGTGGTGCGGCGACCGAGACATGAACGCACCTTGTGTCGACACCTCGCGCTGGCTATCGAGATCGCATTTGTTGCCCACGACAATCATGGGGAAGTAGTCCTTGTCCTTGACCCGCAGGATCTGCTGCTCAAACGTCATGATCTCCTCGAAGCTCTGGCGGTTGTCTATCGAGTAGACGAGCAGGAAGCCCTCGCCGGTCCGCATGTACTGCTCCCGCATCGCCGAGTACTCCTCCTGGCCGGCCGTGTCGAGCACGTCGAGCAGGGCCACCTCGTCGTCGATGACACACTGCTTGCGGTACGAATCTGGTTCGTGTTACCCAATGCGTGCGCACACGTCGGCCATGCGCAGCGACTCACCCTCGATTGTCGGATCATACTCGTCTACGAAGTGGCTCTGGATGAGCTGGATGGTCAAGCACGACTTGCCGACGCCGCCGCCGCCGACCACCACGAGCTTGTACTCTCGGAGGAACTGCGCGGTCAGCGATGCCCCGAGATGCGGCGGGGGAGGGACTACGCACCTTGGAGGCCATTGTGTGTATGCGTGTGCGGTGTGCAGTGTGCAGACGTGCGTATGTGTGTGTGTATGTATGTGTGTGTGTGTGTGTGTGTTTGTGTCTGTGTCTGTGGAGATGGAGGGTGGACGGCGGGTGTTCTGTCGCAAAGTGCTGCTGGAGCTTCGCCGGGGCTAGGGCGGAGGGTAGGAGGTGAGAGTGGGAAGGGCAGTCGCAGCTGGGCGCTGGGCAAGGGAGGCAGGAGCGCAGGCGGGGCTGGCGTCGTGGTCGTCGGGCAGGTGCGATGGATATCTCGATTCTCGATCTATCTCTCTCTCTCACGGCGACGGGTGTGGAAGTGCTGGGTGCTCTCGACTTGACAGAGGATAGACGGAGAGCAAGCAGGGCAGCAGACAGCGACCAGAGCCGGCAAGCAAAAACGACCTCTACTAGCTTGCTAGCTTGTCTGGGGCCCTGAGGGCTAGGAGGGCCACTGATTCGTAGCGGCCTCTCGACGCTCCGCGCGGTGCAGCAGATGGCTCCTGCGGAACGAGAGGAACACCCACTCCAAGCCCTCCAAGCCCTCGCAGCACCTGAGCACAGGCTCCAGGAAGCCGTCCTGGTCCCCACGATGGCGGTTTGGATGCGGGCGCAGAGCCAATGCAACGTTGCTGGCTCGCTCGCCCGCACGACGCCGCCGTCTGCAGCTCGCACGCGAGGGAACGACGCCAGCAGGCGCTTGAAGCGGCGATTCGAGTCTGATCCCAGCATCGCCCCATGCCCATGCCCATGGCTAGCGAGCAAGCTCCAGTATGTGGCTCCCAACTCACCACCACCTTCCTCCAACTACCAGTTCGGCTGCGGAGCGACCTCCTGGCCGTGTCCCTGAGGTGTGCCTGCCATGTAGAATCCGTCCTAGCACCGCGACCCGCCCATGTGTGTACAATTCCGCGATCCATATCAATAGCGACGTGAACCATCTCACCGGCAGCCAATGCAAGCCAGCGAACACAGCACAGGTTGCACGGCCGGCCGAGAAGCAAGCACCTGCAGCTATCGCAACTGTCCATGTCACTGCCATCACACCTATCACGCCGTTATCGTGCCTGATATTGGCTCCACCCTAGCCGCGAGAGCGCGGCGCGTCTTCCGCACGCCTTCCACACGCCTTCGAGAAGGCGCTTAACGCAGCCGATGCCCATCATTATGATTGCTGTACCATGTAGTCCTACGCCTTCTATTTGAACCGCACCTACGTCTCCGAGCACACCTTCCCACCTATGCAGCATGTGTTTTACAGCGAAAGAGGGGCACTGTCTATCTCAGCCCGACGCCGGCTTGCCCGCCGCCTCCTCGCCACCGTCTGAATCGTCCTCCCCTTCGACCGCCACGCGCCGCCCCTGAACCGCATTCTCCACCTCGGGTACTAACGACTCCATATACTCAACGTCGCGGCCCACGAGCGTCACCGTGTTGTGCTGCTTCTGCCATCGCGGGTAGCTGCCAACCTTCACCCCCTTCGGCTCGGTTTTGGCTGCAAGCTCCGTCAGATATCCCGCAATCGCACTCTCCGCCATGGGCGTGGAGATGAGGATCCGTAACGCGCCTTTGCCCTCCGGGTCCGCCAGCCGTGGCAGAATGCGAGGCTTGAGGCTGTCCAGCATGCTTTCAAACAGTCTCGGCACACCGGGCAGTATGTAAATGTTGCCATTCACGCAGCTCATCGGCACCCAGAGATGGTCGCTCACAAATATCACCTGATCTTCGTCTGGCACCGAATCGGTCAGGGGAAGCTCAATCATCCGCTTCTTCGCCGTTAGCGCCGCAGAAGGCTCGTCCCAGCTGAAGTTTGGCTGGGACGGATGCGGCTTGGAAAGTCGCTTCATGCGTTCAAACGCCGCTTCGTGTAGCTTCAGGGAGAGGCCGAATGCTGTAGCTATCGACTGGTACGTGATGTCGTCGTGCGTGGGTCCAATGCCGCCGCTTGTGACGACCAGGTCGTAGTTCTTGGACATGCGCCGCACCGCCTCCACAATCTCGCCCTCATCGTCGGCGATTACCTCTATGCGTTTCAGGCTGATCCCGAGCGAAAAGCAAAACTTGGCAAAGTAGGCCTGTACAGCATCAGTGCATACGCCCGGTCCGCCGCGAGTAAGAGCTTACAGAGTTCGTGTCCACGGTCTTCGATGCATGCCCGTTAGCAACCACCACCACGGCCAAAACGAGGTCATGCCCTACATACCTTGCCACCCAGAACCTCGTCCCCGATGATCAAGCATGCCGCCGTGTGTATGAGAGCCATGGTCGATGACGTTGACGTTATCGGGGAAGCTGGCGCGAATGTGAATGCGGCAGACCGGTGCGCGTAGTTGGGAAGCGGACGTGACAGATGCCTGGCTACCTGCCCGATCCTACTAAACATCAAGATCTATGTGTCAATAATGTATGGGGTGCTGAGTAGCTAGGTGCATGAGGGAGGAAACTCTGCAGAGGGAGTTGCGTCTCGAGTAATGCTGCTGCGTCGCGGAAGTTGCCCCGCACCACCGTCGCAGCACCCGGGGACCCGCGCCATCTACCCCTCAGCCCTACCACGGCCATGCCTTCTACCAATACCAACTCACCACCACCACCTCCCCCCCTTCCCCCGAATCCGTCTGCTATTCCTACGCGTCGAGACCAAGATGGTGGGTTTTGAACATGCAAGTCATCCGGCCCATGCCTGACAGCTCCACCAGTCCTCCGAGTCTCGGCTTTACACCTTCTCCGACGAGACAAAGCAGAAGCTCCGCAAATTCCGTCTGGGGACGTCGCGCGCCAAAGACGCTCAAGCAATCATCTGTATGCCCATGTGACCTGCCCGCCATGTGCCTCGAGCACATGTCGAACGGCGCTGATGCCTCGCGCCAGACGAAATCGACAAGAAGACGCTAGAAATCCGTCCCGTGGACAACGAAGTCTACTCAGACGTACAGAGTCTCGCCGACGAGCTTCCAGACCATGCACCGCGTTTCGTGCTGTTGAGCTACCCTCTCACCCTCGTGCGCCGACCCATTCCCCCCATCTGCAGCAACACGGCATGCTGAAGAAAGCCAGGACTCCGGCCGCCTATCGGTGCCATACGTCATGCTCTACTACCTCCCAATAACATGCAACAGCGAAGTCAAGATGCTGTACGCGGGCGCCAAAGAGCTGATGCGGAATACGGCAGAGGTCAACAAGATCATTGAGATCGACAGTGCGGACGACCTGGAAGAGATTGAAGATAAGCTCAAGGGTGAGTCATGACATTAGCAGGCGAGAAACGGCCATGGCGCCCGTTGTGTGATACAATCGTATGATGTGATGCTGGTGTCGACTGTTCAACCACGGCTCGAAGTCGAAGCGACGGGCAAGACAGTTCATCTCCCGGAGATTATGTCACTGGGGGGATTCTCCTATACCGAGGCACTCCGGGAAATAGCACCAACAGACAAGCCAGCAATCCTCACGAAATAATTATTTCCCCCACCCCCCCCCTAGATACCTCCATGTTCTCATTCCTGTCGTTGTCGTCGTAATTCTGCACTGTGGGACTTTCAGTCAAGTTCACCACGCAGGTTAAAGATCCTCTTTTCTCGGTGTTTCACCTTCCACCAACGAGTACCCGCCCACTTCCTACAATATCAGGGTTTCCCCACATCAGCTAATTTTCCTGTCTTCGGCTACCGGATCATGTTCCAGGTCCAAGCATCGCTTGGTCGGCAGTTATCCTGGTTCTTGAGGACTCCGGGTCCACCTTTGATCGAGAATCCCGTCGATCCCACTCTTGTTTCACTGCCCACATCGACCAATCGACAGAAGGTTGGATGAATGTGGTATATCACAGTCTGGTTGCAACCTCCCAATGCAGTACACTTCACACCGATGATAGTCAAACGTACAACCACACGAACCCCAGGTTGCATCGCAGACATCAGGTACCGGATCCGAAAGGACAAGAATGAAAGAAGACTCGGAGTTCTATTCCTAGTACCTGATTCAACTCCGATTCACTTCAACCATGGCTTCGTTTATCCTCACACGCCGATTCCATCTGTGCCTCATTTTTCCCCTTTCACCTCGTCTACATGAACATATATACGCACCCTGACCGATCTGCACTGACGACAACCCCGTACGGAAGCTCCAGCAGCGCCACATCCATGACCATATCCAGGTGCCCTCTAAGCAAATGCTGCTGTTGCGCGCTGATCAACCCACTCTTCGACGAACTCTTCTGTTGCGATGCCGTCGGCCTCTTGCTGCTGCTGCCGCCACTCGTTCTTCCACTCGCCAAGGGCTGGGCCTGCGGCTGCATAAGTCGCTCTGTGACGACGGTGGTGTCTGGCGTGGGTTGGGTGGTGCTGTATTGAGGTTTTGACTCCTCTGCTTCCAGCCCGCTCACTATGATTGATGTTTCCGGGCGCGAGGTATCCCAGTACCGTACTTTCCAGTCTGGCCCTGCTGTCAAGAGGAAGGTGTGGGATTTTGAGTCTGGACGGTCGTCGATGGCTTGTGTTGCAACGACAAGGGCCCGAACTCCCTTCTCTGGGCCCGAGTTTGCGGTAGGAAGTGTGGATGTCGAAAACCTACCCAGCATGCCTCCAGGTTTCTCGTCATCCATGTCAATCAGCGTTGTGCTTTTCGCTCCTTGGTCTTTGCTGCCTCCAACACGATATACTTCCTTGCAAATCAGGCGTGCGAAGTCCCAGACCGTAACCTCACCTTGACCCGTTCCGCCTGTAATATAAAGACGCGGGCTCCTCACGCGGGGGGGAAGGTGCAGACGGTGTATTGGGGCTGCGTTATGGAAGACCCAGGCTTTGAGTCGTAGTTTGAAGCGCAGGTCCCAGAGATCGAGGACGCCGTGGGATGTGCCGAGGAGGAGCCAATGGGACTTCCGGTCAACGCAGAAACAGGTTGGCGTGCCGTGGTCGAGGGGGTTCTTGAGCGTGAAGAGCTCGATCATGGTGCGCAGATCAATTGCAATGATGGTCGATGTGTTGGTGGCAAGGACGAGGACAGATTTACCGTCGTCGTTGTAGTGCTCGGACCAGACTGCGTAGTTATTGTCTGGGAGTTGATATTCGCGGAGAAGTCGTGGACGACCGAATTTCCGGCTACCGTCGTTGCTGTCATAGCTGTCCATGCGAACGACATGTACGCTGCCATCGCTACCGGTCGCTACGAACGAGTACGTCTGCTCAACGAAAACCAGGCTTGTGACCTTGACTCCTTCGCTTAACCGGTAGGTTTGGCGGGATCGTCGGCTTACGTTCCGTTCGAGACGCGAAGTGTCCCAAATCTTCACCGTGCCGTCGTCAGATCCAGTGATAAAGAAGGACTGATCGGGTGCGACCAAAATACGGTTCACAGCAGCTGTGTGCTCACTGAAGGTTGCCACAAGCGTTCCTTCTGGCCTCCATGGGACACCGGTCGGCGAGTGATGTGCATCTTTGTGCTTGATCGGCTGTGGGCGAGTTGGAGGTTGAATCCTGGCACCAAATTCCATCTCGCCCGAGGGGTATCTCTCGAGAAGCATGGAGTCCAATAGCTTCAACACAGCCGGGTCATTGCCAGTGTAGTTGTGCGCATCTCGGAAGCGAATTCGCGACGGACTATTGCGCCTCTGCTCGACACCAAACGGTGACGGTGGTTGACGAGTGCGACTGGCATCTCGCACATGGTTTCCATCGACCTTGCCCAGAGCATTTGCTGAGGTAGTACCAATTTCAGCCGACGCTTTGTCTCCGCGATTGAGGAGACTCAGTGCACTTCCCCGATTCCTAAGCGGGTGCATGTGCTCTCCTGCCAACGATCCGATAGGGGACTGGGTTGCAGACCCCCCAGGGACCTGGAGGGAGTTTCGTCGAGGATCGGTGATATCAGAGGACGGTGAATCAAGGCTAGAGCGAATGTCGCTCGGGGACGTTGCAAGTTTTGGTCGCGCAGGAATGGACATGCGTCGCCCTCCACCTTCTTCGCGAGCCAAGCGTTCAGCTTGCGTATCAGCGTGAGCTAATCTTCGTGAAATCAATGCATCGGCATTTGTAGTGGATGCATCTAACAACGCGTCTCTCAGTGACTTTGGCTGCTGTCCATCATCTTGCGTCCCCGTCCTACGGGCTTGGTCCATGGTGGTTTTGGCGTTCTCGAACAAGACCGTGAGAGGCTTGATGTCCAGATCTTTCAACGCTACAATGTTGTTGAATCGTGAAGGAGCGGTGGTCGTTGTATCCAACCGTCGACGATGAACAACTCTCCAGATGAACTCGCGACACGCAACAAGTTTGAATTCATCTTCTGCCGTCATGCCAGCATTTTTGAGTTTTTTTATCCACAGCTCATCCTCATCATTCTTCTGCATGCGTTGGAGAACCTTCTGATCCAGCTCCTTCCCTGAGATACTTGGCAGAGTGTCGTCTGATGAACCGAAGCTGACGGTCTGTTGCCGCCTAGCAGGTATCCAGAACAGTCCTTTCGAGGACGACATGGCCCAATTCGATGCCATTTCCATGATAATCTTGGGCAAGGGTCTCTTCAGCGAATCGAGTATTCGTAGCTCCGAAAAGTCCGAGGGTATCACTTTGAGGTAAGGTCTGATGAGGTTGACCAAGATGCTGTGTGTGTCTGCCACCGAAAGATATTTTGAGGCGGCCGATATGAATTGGGCTGCCGCTTCACGGATCCAGTTGTTGGGGTGCATTGTCAGTCGAGCTACAATATCCACCAGTTCCCATGTCTTGGATCTTTGGAACAAGCCGAGCTCGGCAATCGAAGAGAAAGCTCGAATGACCTTTTCAACCACAAACTCTTCTGGATCGGTGAGTGCCTGCACCATTAGCGGGAGGATGTATCCTTCTAGACTTGCGCCACCAACGAAGACAGCAACACCCACGATTGCCTCGAAGAATGCGCACTTCAACATCCAATCTGGATCGTTTAGATACGTGTTCAAGTGACTCAGCACAACGTCATTAGCCCTTGGGCTACCAAAGAAGACGCAAAGTTCCGACACAGATTTGAGCATCGCGCGGCGCACAGAGGCGTCGGGGTCTGTGAGAAGAGCCTTCGTGTGCGCTTGAAACGCACCAACTAGACTTTCTCGATCGAGATCGAATCGGTTCCGATGAGCTGAAGATGTGAGATCTTCTTCCGTTTCTGGATCCAAGGAAGAAAGAGAACCGCCTGCACGGAGGGCTTGGATGATGTCGAGGTACCGTGCCGCAGTGGTTGCCAGGGTACCGATGCACCAAGCATAGTGCATACGGACAAGCGGAGATACTCCTGAAGAGGCATCGGAAAGGTACGGCTCCAACCGCGGTAGAACGTATTCGGGGATCACGTAGGCGTTGATGGGTGAAACGACATGGACCATGGCAAGAATTTGCGTCATTGTTCGCAAAGCGGCAACCTTGACCTGTTCGGATTTATCCATCAACAAGGGCGCCACGTATGGCACAACACGATCCAGCTTGGCTTCGTCTGTGAGCCTTTCTGCAAATGCCAGGAGTAGTTCCAAGCCCCGGAGTCTAGCTGCCGCTCGGGCAGTGCCTCGTAAACAAGACACGACAATAGTCAAGAAGATGAGGTTCCCATCGTCGACTGCGAGGCTTGGAGTTGGCGTGGCCTGATGCTGGTAGTTTGGGATGTCGATGCAAAGGGGGAAGAGCTTGGCGTTGGGTTTGGGAGGTGAATGTTGCGGTCTCGACGCCAGCTCTCCTTCGTTACTTGTAAGAAGATGCGAGATCTTGTCAAAATCGCCAAAGATTTGCTCTATGCGTTCGTCAGGCTCGCCTAGATGTTCTGCCGCGGTGGTGACTGGCCTGCGCCCAGATGACGGATCTGTGATGGAATGCATGTACTGCTGAAGGAAGCCGTAAAAATAGTGTGGGAAAACCTTGCCACGCCAGTGCTCGAGGTAGTCTTCGGCAGACATGCGTGAGTTCGGGTCGACTTGAATCATATGAAGGATGAGTTCTCGAACATCCTGGTCCTGAATCTTACCGAGGTGCGAATGTGCGGGATCGTACTCTCCTTGGCGGTATCGGAAGAGCTGGCTCAGGGAGAAGATGGGCGATTCCAAGAACAGCTCGGCGATGACACAACCGACGCTGAAGACGTCCATTGCCCATGTAATGGCAGCCTCACCCTCCGGCTGCGTTCCCGGACCCAGAAAACGTTCCGGGGCAAGATAGCAGGTGCGACGACCCGACATGTCAAAGTAGAAGGAGAAGTCGGCCGGGTTGTCCTCGGGTAAGTAGGTTGGTTTGTACGAAGCGGAGAAGTCTGTGAGATACAGCCAGTTCCAGGAAGTGACGAGCACGTTTTCTGTCTTGATGTCTCCGTGGTACAGATTGCGGGCATGGCAATCCCGGACCGCGCAAAGCAGTTGGAACGAGAGCCATTTCTTCTCAATCTCCTCAAGAAACGGACGGGTGCTGTCAAGCATCAGCGCTGGTGGTGATGGAAGGCCGGAGCTGGATTTACTTACCTCAGCCGATCGTACAGCGAGCTGTGAATGTACTGCCGAACGAGATAGCCGCCAACGGCTGTCTCGATGATGCGATTGTAGCCCAAAGCGTTTGGAACGTCAGCGAGCAGCCTCCGTTCCTCTGGAAAAGGGTCAGTGATGTTCAGAGTCATGACCAAGGAGGGGAATGGCGTACCGGACAGGCGCTTTGCGTAGACATCGAGTTTGAAATTCGCATACGGCTTCATCACCACCCTCGTGACGACCAGGCCATCTTTATGTCGCGCTCGGACCGACTTCATGAACCGGGCGGCGCCCAGAGACTTTTCATACTGAAGGTCCGACAGCTCCGGCACGTCGATATTGGCGGAGCCGGCAGAGAGCGTCGTGAGGGAGAAGCCTTGGCCCATATCGTCTGATGCTTTCTTTCCAGGAAGTGGATGGGTCGAGATGTCGGGGTGCAAGCTACGGATGTGGTTGCCTCATGGTGGTTCTCGGCGTCCGCGTTCCACCATTCACCGGATCATTGTCGTGGCCTTCCCGGGAAAGGGCGAAGGAGGTCGCTGTTGTTTGCTTGCCGCTGTCGTCGGTGTCGTTATCGGTCATGTGCAGTGCCGGTCGAGGTCATCGTTCACAGCCCTGGCTGGCACACCTCGGGGGGGTCCTTCGGCAGCCATACCCGATCCGGCAAGGGCGCTGTCTCGCCGTCTGGTCCACGCAGCCAACACGTATTATCGTGCACACCAGTTCCCTTTGCCAGTCCCGTCCCAATCCCGTCTGCTGCTGCGATGCCCGCCGACGAGAGAAAAGAGCACGTCGTTTTCTTCCACCCCGACTTGGGCATTGGCGGGGCCGAGCGCCTGGTCATTGACGCTGCCGTCGGGCTGCAGAACCGCGGCCACAGAGTCACCGTCTTCACGTCGCATTGCGACCCCCGCCATTGCTTCGACGAGGCCCGCGACGGTGAGCTTGCCCGCTGTGCTTCACAACCTCGCGCCGCTTATTTGGGACCGAGGTAGCTGAGACTGTTCGCTCGACGCAAAGGTACCCTCGATGTCCGCGTATACGGGAACACGGTCGTGCCACCGACCATTCTGGGCCGGTTCGCCATTCTGTGTGCCATCCTGCGCCAGGTGCATTTGATACTGCGCATTGCCCTCTTTTCCGGCATTCTTGCGAACCTGAAGCCCACCGCCTTCTTCGTCGACCAGCTGAGTGCCGGTATCCCCCTCCTCCGCATCCTGCAGCCGAGCACGCGCGTCATCTTCTACTGCCACTTTCCGGACAAGCTGCTTGCGAAGAAGGGAGGCTTCCTGAAGGCCTTGTACAGAGGGCCGTTTGATTGGCTCGAGAGCTGGAGCACAGGATGCAGCGACACCATTGTTGTGAACAGCAACTTCACCAAGGGCGTGTTCGCCGAAGCCTTCCCGGGCCTGAAGAATAGGAAGCCCGGTGTGGTCTACCCTTGCGTGGATACACGGACCGAAAGCCCTGTTGAGGAGATCAAGCCGCTGTGGGAGGACAAAAAGGTCTTGCTGAGCATCAATCGCTTCGAGAAGAAGAAGGATGTTGCACTCGCGATCAGGGCCTTCGCAGCCTTGTCCACGCAGGAGCGCAAAGACGCGAGGCTTGTCGTAGCGGGAGGCTACGATCGCCGAATCGCCGAGAATCTGTCTACGTACACGGAGCTCTGCGAGCTGGCTGACAAGCTGAAGCTGAAGCACGCGACCGCGAAGACCGTCATCACTGCGCAAGCGATCCCCGATGACATCGAGGTCTTGTTCCTCCATTCCGTACCAAACGCTTTCAAAACCACCCTTCTGTCCACGTCCCGTTTGCTTGTCTACACCCCGCGCAACGAGCATTTTGGCATCGTCCCGCTCGAAGCCATGCTCGCAGGTACACCGGTTCTCGCCGCAAACGAAGGCGGTCCGACGGAGACCGTCGTCACCGGACAGACAGGCTGGCTGCGCGATGTCAGCAAGGTGGGAGACTGGACGGAAGTGATGCGTATTGCGTTGGAAGAGGGAGAGGGCGAGACCCGGCTCAAGAATATGGGGAAGTGGGGCAGGGAGAGAGTCGTATCGGAGTTCTCGAAAGAGAAGATGGCTGAGACCCTTGAGACGGAGATTCAGGATATGGAGAAGAAAATGGTGCGTCCACCGGTGACGCCTTTTGAAGCTGTGGTGCTCGCAGTCGCCCTCATGGGTGTATTGGCTGCGGTTAGCATGTGGTTTTCCATTAGGCAGTATCGTGAAGCGAGTAAGATATAGGATATAGATGACCATGTATCTGTTGATGTTGCCTTGTTCTGTACGTTTGGCACAGAATAACGCTGTATAAAAAGGCACAACAATCTATTGGTGTTGCTTCCGTTTTACAGTGTGATGGCCCCAGAATGACACTGTGAAGTAGACACAATACGTAACTGAAGGCCATGAGCCCTAGGCCTTTGGACACAATGACTTGCCTGCGCCAAGGCATAGCAATACTATTAGTACTTCTATGATTCACCAGTTGCTCGGGACTTTTTCTTTGCCATATAGTATCAACCTACTTGTAATCCTCACTGTGAATTTCAGCGGTACGTTTATGTCAAGGCCTGAGCTGAGAAAGCTGTTATATCCGTTTGTTCTAGATGCGCAAGATAAGAAGTTGGAAGATGCAGTAGAAAAATTCGAGGAGTACAGATGCGCCGTTGGCCTCGTTGCATGGCGAAACTTTATTTGTAACTAAAGCTTTACGAAGCACCACAGAGTTACTAAATACACCGGTATATTCTCAACGAAGTGGGGCTTAACGAGATGGCCACATATAACCCCTCCCACAGCCCCACCCAAGCCCATGGAGACACCAAGTCTCGCGCAACCTGTAATTATATATTACAGCTCATTGACGAATTTGCATAAACTAGTCAATCTCTGGTTGTATGGTGTAGTGGTTATCACGCCGGATTTTGATGATTACAACATTATCTTCCGGTGACCCCGGTTCGGTAAGTGGGAATGCGTTCGAACCTCTCAAGGACTAGTGACTAATTAAATTCCAGAGCCCGGGTACGACCTCTCAAAATTCTTTTTGCGTCTTTTCTTTTTATCCTGTGTGGAGATTCATCTTGCTCCTCTTCGTTTTTTTGCCCCTTGTACGTCTATCGTCAACTCATGTGAACCGTCACCTATGCTCTAGCTAAAAAGGTCGGCGTGAACGATAGAATCAAGATTTCGATGTTTCGACATCACGAGATTCAACTATCAGAAAACAACCACTCCACGCTGAAAACGGTGTTGGAAGCTCTTGAGTTCTGTATGCCCAAACATCCCGACGCGTCGACGAAGGGCGAAGATGAGACGCTCAAGGAACGAACATCTAGCGCCTACGTCATAGACTTTACCTATCAATCATCTGAAAGTAAACACCATCCCAGAACACCACCGTACCATTCAGTCTCCACCATTAATCATCTCCCAAAATGCCGCCCGCCACAGCAAAAGCTCACCAGATGAGCTATCGCATCGGCCGCGGCGAAACCCTCGTCCTCACCTTCGAGCCCTACAAATCCGAAATACTTCCCTTGTGGCGCTTCAAAACACCCGCCATCGCCACCAAGTCTTCACAAGCAATCTACGCAAGGTTCCTCGACTACGATGCCCAAGACGACTTCGTAGGCATGGACATGTGTCGCAAGTTCTTGCAGATGGGCATGACGAGGGCGAAAAGGTATGCAAACCACAAAGGGGGAAGGAAGTATGGCAAGGACGGGAAGGAGTTGGAGGGGAGTGAGGAATTCGAGGGAAAGGGGGAGAAGCTTGAAGCGAGCCGTGTTTTCAAAGAGATGTGGGAGAGGGCGAAGAAACACGAAGGGTACCGGGAGAAGAAGGAGAAATTTTTGGCGGAGCAAAAGGGCTGGGATAAGGCGAGGAAGGGGGCGGAGAAGACGTGAAGAGTGCAGATCAATGTGTCTTTTTATTTTGGAGAAAGTCGGACAGTGCGATTCCCAGCCTCAAGGCGTCGAAAGATGACGAAGGTGATTCTCGAAAGAATAGCCGTGGTCATACACTTGGAGACCTGGAGAAAGATACATGTGGCTGCAGGTTGTACTGATGATGATACTGCTGTCTTTCCTGTGTCTGGAAACCTCGAGTCAGGTCATAAGCGACTCATCACAACCCCTCACAGCTTAGCAACCCTAGCCTTCATGTCCTCAAAGTCTTCACCATCCACACTATCAACACCCTCCTTGACAATTCTCGTAACCCCCGCCCCTACCTCCTCTTCCCCATCCAAAAAGTCGATCCAGCCCCTTGCCCCTTCAGTCTCCAAAACCTTGGCAATCGTCTCTGCGACAGTAGCCCGACTAACATTTCCGCGGCTCTTGATCTTGCCTATCAATACTCCGCCCGCAGGCTCGGTAGTCAGGGTTCCCGGTCTCAAATCGATGCCGTGAAAGCGCTCGTTCTCCGAAACACCCTTCTTGGCCTCCTCGCCATATCGTTCTTTGGCCAGCACGGTGAGGACTTCGTCGGCAGCAATCTTGGCTTTGTAGTACGTGGGGAGGATCTCGGTGTTGACTTTCTGGGCAGATGCCCAATCTTCGTCTGACCACCAAGGTGCCCTGCTGCGGCGCGAAGCGAGGTAAGAGACGTTCAAGAACTTCTTGATGGTTGGTGTGTGAACGCTAGCTTTTGTGAATGCGACGGCAGCGTCTTGGTCCACTGCTATGGTTCGGGAAGCACCGCCCTTTCCTCCGGCTCCTGAATAACACATCAATACCCGATGAAGCAACACTGGTTGTTATGATTTGCAGGAACATGTTTGGTGATGGATTCGGGCGAAATCTCGAATCACGTACCAGCACTCCAGACTACCCAGTCAGGCTTCACATCCTCGAGGATCTTTTTCGCATCGCTTTCGTTCTTCACATCTTCCACACTGCTAACAAGCACACTCAATTTCCCCGGCTGTCCCTGCCCGAGCTTCTCAATCGTAGAAGTCTGGTCGGCCGACCGGATCATGCTGGTGACGTTCCATGACCGTGCGAGAAGAAGAGGGGTTAGCAGTTGTGCCACCTTTCCGTGACCGCCGATGAGCAGGATGTTGTGAGCCATGGTATTGACCAATGAATGCCAATTTTGCGACAGAGAATAATAGATGGGAAGGGAAATTGGCACAAGAGCTGGTATAAATTAGATTATGAGTTGGTTGATTTGTAAGTTAGACGGCATAAATTTTCAGAGCTTTCAACAACTGAGGTCTTGCATGTGGGGGACGAGGCGGAGGCGTTGACGTCAATTTAGCACCGGCTCGGTCCGAAGTGTGGGCCAATCAGACCCACGCACCTCTTTCTGGCTCTCCATGTGGTATGCCGATGCTCTCATGTCGTGATCTGACAGAGCGCAAGCTTACGTTAATATCTTCGAGTGTTGATGACCGAGCATCTGCAGTAGGTAATCAATACACGTGTCACTTTTCCACTTCTTACACGTCCAACCTTAGAACAGCAGTCGACGCGTTGCGTCACACTTTCTTCTCCGTCGTCGACACCATGAGCTTGATTTACCATATTCAAGTTTGAATATGCTCTCAAGATATCGAGGCCTGAGACCAGGTCGTCAAGATATGTATTGGATACCCGTCCCAGCCATGGATGGTCTTGCCAACCATCCAGTTCTCCCAAACCTGCGCACTTCATCCTCCTACCAGGGGTTCTCTCAAATTCAACCCGTCAATCCCATGAACATCCTTTCAAACATGGACACAAGTCACAAGCCCACAATGGAAGCCCGCAAACTTCTACCATTGAACGCACCCACGTTTCAACATTCAACCCAACAGCCCAGTCCAACCTCAAACCTCCCATCGCCGTGCACAAACAACCCCCTTCTCCCCTACTCTACTACATCCCCTAAACGAAATGAGCACAACATCAGTACGGCCCTGTCCCGAATATTGCGAATATCCAACCTTTCCATGCTCCAACCGCGCCCTGATCTATGATACGGCGCGGGACGGCTGGTTCTGCGACTACTGTACCTCGTGGAACGCCTCAACAATCAACCCCTGCAGCCGCGAGGGCTGCACGCTCATCGGTGACTCGGTCGATATCCACACCGGTGTCTGGTTCTGTTCCCAGCATCGACATCGCTGCGATGCGCTTGTACAACGACCACCTCAGTGCCCGTGGCCGGTTGAGTATCTGAGGTGTCCGCAGCGTGGGTTGGTTGTTGATAGCAACGATAGATATTTCTGCTACCATCATTTTGAGCAAGTGGGTGGTGGAGAGAGGAGTGTGAGAGTAAGGCCGCGGTCTCTGAGACGAGGGTCGAGAGAACGGGTGAGGGCGCAGAACATGGTGCCTGCTATTCGTGATAGTCCAAGGTCAGAGCCTACGGTGGAAGAGCTGTGTGAGATTGATTTGGAGGGCTTCGCTGCGCTTGTCGACACAGATGAATTCGATTGTCCTATCTGCTACGAAGTCTTTTCTTCGATGCGGAGGCTTCTTGCCTGTGGGCATTCGCTCTGCGATGGATGCTTGAGGAAAATGGTCTTTTATAGGACGTTCTATTGCCCTTTGGATCGGAGATCCATGTCGGATATATCCTGATTCTAGGACATTACGCGGATACCTGGGCAAGGAGGTGCGCTTTGGAGAGGTTTGACGTCATTCTTCAAATTTCACTCTGTTTATCAATCTTCTCAGATCTCTCCATTGGCCCTTCCTCGATGTCTTTACTTTGACTATGCTTTTACTCTCGCACCTTTGCAACTGACGTGCTGACTCTTCCGGTTGGTGTCTGGAATAATGGTGGTGAATATGATACTTGTTGAGACGGCCGAAGTTGAATCACCGAATGAGGTATGCGAAGAAAGTTGGTCTCGGCGTAGTATTCCCAGAGTGCCAACGCCACAGATGCCTTTGTATGATACAGGGTACATATTTACACATTCGCACAATCGCTCGTCTACGCAGCCTTTGGCTTCTTCGTCCCATACTTTGATCTCGATGTGATTCTGTTACCAACTCCTCCCTGCACACCGTGTTAGCCTTCTCCCCCCTGTATTGCGGGAAGGAACATGCTCACCAAATCCAACGCGCCTCGAACCAAATGGTATTTGACACCAGGGCAATCCTGCGCTCTGCCTCCTCGCACCATCACGACCGAATGCTGCTGTACGTTGTGACCTGCAGCGTTCCCACGTCAGCTCATCGGCTCACTCCAACCGCAGCAGAACCCGTCAAACGCACCTTCTCCCGGAATGTATGCCGTGACCACCTTGCCACTGCTCAGCCTGACCCTCGCAATCTTCCTCTCCCCCGAATTCGGCTTCTTGGGCTTCGTGGTTCCGACCTTCAGGCAGACGCCCTTCATCTCCGGTCGATTTGCCAGCGCAGGCGACCGCAGCTTACGCAGCTTCTGCGCTATCCTTCCTTGCCGCAGGACCTGGATCAATGTGCATTTGTGCGCGCGCGACGCGGGTATGGGGCGCACCGAGAACGGTGTTGTGGCATTCTGGAAGGCAATTGCGGGTCTGGTGGGCCGAGCGATGGATTGCGAGATCGAGGTAATGACAGATGGCCGTACGAGGCGTCGGATGAATTGAACGGGCATGGCTGCGTTGATTGTCGACGGAGGCGAGGTCGATGTTCAGTTGGGAAAATGTTTGGGATCCCCGACGCCCACGGCTTGGCGGCTGATGGACTGTGCATACTACGCTCACGGTCCCTTTGTCTACTACTACGCCGCATCTGCCTAATGCTTCCCCGCTCGACACTTCAACTCCACGATCGAGCCCTCAACTATCCAGCCTGTTGAATTGGTTATACTTGATAGTTAGGTTGCATCCAGACGACCCAATTATCACATCTGCGTGGCTATTTGACCTATCCATTACGTCTCCAGGCAACCATCGTCGAGAGACAACATGTCCAGGTGGTCAACAATTCCAATTCGGCCGGACCTTCTCCTCAGGATCCCTCGTGAACTCCGCGACGAGATCTACAAACAGGTTCTGGAGCAGTCCGGTCAAATCCCCCTCAAGAGCGCTTACTACAGCGGCCTCCCGCCCCTCTTCTGGAGAAACGCCGACCTCCATGTGGAAGCCCTCGAGACCTTTTACGGCATCAACAGGTTCTTCATGAGTCTGGATGGTAACCCCAACATTCCTCTTGCAGACCAGTGGGGTCCCTATCCCGAAGCCAAAGCGAACATGCAACACCTGACCGTAACTTGCGCCGAGACTTTCTCCCCCAAAAGCGTGACCGAATATGAGGAGATGTGCTGGGCCACCCGTGAGCGACGACGGTGGGAACAGCTGCTCGAGCTGCCCCGCCTCAAGTCATTGACCGTTGAGATGCAGAAGACGCACAATACGACACTATTCACACTGGACTTCGGGCCAATCCTGTATCAACTGCGTGCCACCCGTCCGGCCCTGAAGATTACGTTTACAGTCTCATTTGACCACAAGCTCCATGAGGCTTGGTACGGTTCGATGTGGACCCCACCTGCTCGTCATCACCATACACCGCCGGAGGACCACCCCTACCAGAGGATGGGCTACGTGGATGCATCCGACTTGGTCGCTCCGCCGTCTGAAGAAGACTTCAACTACGTCAGAGAATTTCTGCCGCGAAAGGAAATGCCTCCTGCGCCGCAGGCTACACTGGGTCTGCTCAGCGAGACGGTGGCGAATAGGAGGGTGCTGGGAAAGGCCTATGTTGTGAAAGAGCCGGCTTTGCTGCGAGTGCTGATGGAGGAACATCATCGAATCTACTTGAAGTACGAGAAAGACCGGAAGGAGAGGGGGCTCATTTGAAGGGCAAGGCAGAGTCATATTTCCAAAGGGTTGTGCAGGAGGATACTCCATCATTGGCAGAGCCGTACACTTGATCCAAAACGTGGGTGAAACGTCACTTGCAATCGGAACTACAGTCAATACAAAAGCCAAAGATGCGAGGAAATGAAGACTAGGTATTTGTTTCATTCGGGACGGTATCTTGAGAGTACTTTCCACCCATACCATACCCGTGTCGTGATTCCAGTTCCCTAATCATAATCACACATGCCCACCCAAACCTTCCTCGGGCTTTGCGCTTCTATGCCGCAGCCTCACCCTCGGGCAGATTGGCCTTGATAGCAGCCTCGAGCGCCTTGGGATTGGCGCCCACAACCTCTGCTACCTTGTCGCCGTTCTTGAAGAGGAGGAACGTGGGCATGGCGCGGATACCGAGTTCTTGGGCGACGGCGGGGACCTCGTCGACGTCGATCTTGTAGAAGCGGGCCGTGGGGTAGGTGTTGGAGAACCTTTACATGGGTTATGAGCATCGCGACGAGGAGGAATAGATGGAGAGGGGGAAGCTTACTTGACGACTTGCGGCGCGATGACCTTGCAAGGTCCGCACCAGGTAGCAAAGCAGTCGAGCACAAGGAGCGTATCCTTGTTCTCAAGCGCGCCGTCGAACTCCTCCTTCCTGTACAGAAAAAAAAACACGGTCAGCGTTCTGTTTCCATACCAAGACCAATGACGTCGGCATTGTCCAAGACAAGAGGCTCTGCCACCTGCGAATGTGCACTTACGACGACAGATTGTGAACACCCTCCTTGTCGGCCATTTTCGCGGTATTCGAGAAGAACTTCGGGGTAAATAGCGGACGATAAAGGTTTGTGAAGGTCTTCTGTCGCGCGCAGGTGGTGGCAGCGGTCGAAGTAGCTGTTCGCGTGTGGGTAAGTAAAGTTCTGTTCAGCAGCGCCGACGCCGTTGACGGGGCGAACATGATATATAGGTACGAAAGGGGTGGCGCTGTAAGACAAGCTACGAAACGGCCACAAAAATCCGCTGTCGCGACTATTTGATTTCAAAGACGAAAGGACCTGGGCTTGTGTTGACGACTCCGCCGCGGCGCCGATTACAATTCAAAAGGAGGGCAATGCGCTTAGTTTTCCCCCGGGCAAAGTCGCGGAGAAGTCCCTGCGCTGGCTGCGAGCCGGTCCTCTCCTCGGACAAGCAGACGATGACGAAGAACGGGAGAAAGGAAAGGCAACTTACCAAGCTCGTGGAGGGGAGGTGTTCAGGACAGATTCGTCTTCGAGATGGTCAGAGGGGCGCCTCCGTTGATGATAAATGCCGACGGTGGGCTGGACCGCAAAGGAAGGAATGGGGCTGCATTGCAATGACGTGCGCCGGCCGACGCCCAATAGAGCATCCGCAACCCCACCAGTGGCGCCTTCTTCCAACGAGCAATCGGGCAACAATGGCGATTGATGAGCGCGAGAGCCGCCGGCGCAATCCTTCACTTCTTCACTTCTGCGGTTCTTCACTTCTTCACTTCTGCGGTTCTTCACTTCTTCACTTCTGCGGTTCTTCACTTCTTCACTTCTGCGGTTCTTCACTTCTTCACTTCTGCGGTTCTTCACTTCTTCACTTCTGCGGTTCTTCACTTCTTCACTTCTGCGGTTCTTCACTTCTTCACCGGTTCTTCAGCTCTTCCGCTCTTCCGCTCTTCCGCTCTCCAGCTCTCCAGCATTGAATGCAGTTGCTGTTTGCCTCCTGAAGCCCCATTCACATGCTGCACCGCCTGTCGAGGAACAAAGACGGATGCCGGGAGTGAAGAGGCGATGTGCCCGAGTGCCCCACCATCCAGAGGGAGCCACACAAGACCCCGTCAGCAGCCGGGCAAACAATCGCCCCTCGCTGCATGCATCAGTTTACACTTGCATCAACTCGTGGGTGGTACGATGGGAGCAGGATAGGGCAACACTTCAATAATACATTGGTCCGAAGTATTGCTTCCACACAAGCTACAGGCACAATCGCCGCCGAACACTGAGCGTGCTATATCGATAGCGCCATTTTCCGACACCGAAGAAAGGAGGGTATATCGGAACGTAAAAGGCAGAGGCTGCTTTCGCGTGCAGCCGTTCATGTAAAAGTAGGTTAGATAAAGTACAGAAATGGTATAATCTCCAAACAGACGGAAGGAAAAAAACAGGACTCGCTAGATTTCAGCTCCAAACCAACGCCTTGCTGTAGTGCGCGACAAAGCCTGGGTACTACCCATGATCAAAACGTCGGCCTTCCACCCACCCTTCTTGGAGCCAATCTCGCTGTATATACATTAGAAATCAAGCATCAAACCCTACCGTTCCTCTCCTCTCGCAGGAAAGACCTCCAGACTCGTCATGTTTGCCAACCCAAAAAAAAAAAAGCGAGAGCGCAATGACAGGCAAGGAAACGTCGTGAGACTGACTAGGGTGAGACGGAGGATCAGGTAAAGACAGACGGATACAAAAGAAATAACAAATGAGTGGCGCGGGCTGGCAAACATGCGTGGTCGTTCCGGTCATCTTCCGTTGTTGGAGGGCGTGGGCCGAATCAACTTATTCCTGCTGTAGCTTGCTCCCTCGCTTTCCAATCTCCAAAAGCTTTGCGGACCCAGCGCTAAGTTGTCGAAGATGGTGCTTTCCCAAGTCGACACTCTTGGCACGCTGGACTAGTATGGGCTCCCCTTCGGAAGTCGGCGACTCGCCCTCTGTGGGCTCAGCAGCATTTTCTTCAGCCGAGGGCTCATCCCCCTGATAGCAGAAAGTCAGGAGGCCTTCGGTGGATTTGACGCGGGGTTGGCGATGTACGATGGTAGGTTGACGACCGACACTTTGGACCAGTTCCTCTTCTTCGGATGGCCTGGACGTGACAGGCAGTGCTTCCTCATCATCGGGTTCGGCAGTGGCGTATTTCTCCGCGGGTGCGTCGCCCAAGGTGGGTGACCGACGCTCTTCAGGACGCGGTGTCAGCCTGGAAAAGTATTCGTGGTCCGGTATGCCTAGCTCTTCGTAAGAAGCATTGAACCCTTCAGTCCGCTTTAGGGCTGAGGCGGAGCCGATGCTAGAACGTAGGTGTGACTTGTTCGATGCACGCTTCATTGGCCTTCCAGAAAGCCAAGACCCTTCGGAATCGACGGACGCGAGCGATTTGGACATCAGCCCAGTGTTCGGAAGCCCAGGGCTTACGGGTGAATCGGTTCGCTCTCCTGAACTGTTGGATTCAGCGCGAGGATCGGCAGGCTGTTGGCTTCTTCGCCTGCCTGTAAAAGCGACGACGGCGCCTGTTTCTGGGGACTGCATTCGGGAGTCTGGCGGAGACATGGGAAATTCGGGAAGATCTTCTCTGAATTTCGACATTGTGCGGCGGGGAGCCCCAGATGGTCGTTTGATGAGAATGGGAGGTGCCGGTGCCGATGCGACGAGATGGGCAGGGAGTGCCTGTCGAGACATGGACTCCCGCGACGTGTTTGAAAAAGACACTTCGGACGGCGTAGTACGGCCTTGATCTTGCGACCTGCGTTTTCCTCGCCTGAAGAAAGAAGCAAAGTAGCTCATCCGCCTTCCTTCCGAACTGCGACGGCGGTCTGAACTCTTCTTAGGAGAGGTTGTGTCCACGGTTTCGACGACGTGGAGGGAACCACTTGTCATGGGGTCGTAAGGGTGCTCTACCGACTCCATGAGGGACTCCTCGGCCAACGTTTTGGAGAGAAGCTCAGGTAGATGGGAAGCATTGGAAGGTCCTCGGGTATGGCTGGGGCCAGAGACACTGCCGCGTGAATAAAGAACAGCTTGTTGGGCATCGGAGACGACGGGATCTTCCATGGGGCTTTCGAGAGGAGTGGGCTGCTGAAACTTGGGAGTGGTCGCAGGTGTCTGAACCTGAGGCTGTGACGGGGTCGATGGACGGATGTCCTCCATAGGCGTAGCCGTATCTTTCTGAATACCGAGGCCAATCGCGCCATGAGCTTCTCTGCGTGGGGTACTGGGTGTGCCGGCGGCGGCGGCGGAGGCGGCAGCCTCTGCAGCCCTTTGCTTCTCTGCCCGACGCTCCAGCCTGCGGTGTATGCGTTCTTCCTCAGCCCGCCTCTTCTTGTCCCTGCGTCGCTTGTCCCGCTCCAATATCTCCCTGAGCGCTCCTGCATCGAGTTCATCTGCCAAATCATCTATCCTGCTCGTCCGTTTAGCATCCACATCCTCCCTGCTCAGCGATGTCTTCCTCTTGCCTCTGGCTGTGCTGGTTTTGCTTTTGTGCGACGCCGGCGACGTGTCGGTGCCGGTGTAGTATTGCTGCGAGCCCACAGAACATCGTATCGTGGGCCGTGGCGAGAACATATCGAGAGCGCTCACGCGGAACGCGCGAGGATCGGAACTCCCGGACATGGAGGAGTGTATCGACTCTTCTGCGGGGAGGGAGATGTCGGAGGTTGGTCGTTCGAAGCGGTGGTTCAGAGGGCCCTTGACCTTCTTGCTGTCGCGGTGGAGCATACCACCCGAATTACCTGCTGGACGCTTCCGGGGGAGTGGCATGCTCATAGCTCTGATTTCTTCTTCGCGTAGGTGATCATCCCGTTTGTGGTTCTTAGTAGATTTTCGGCGCAGGAATGCCGACTCGTTGACAGTTTTGCGCAGGGACTGGGGTCGTTGGAGGCGGCCCCGCTGCGCGGAAGGCAGGCCTGGTTGGGGGTTGGGCTGGAAATTGTACGGGATACCGTCGTGTTGCGAGACTGGCCTCAGGTGGGGACTCTGGGCAAGGCGCCGTGCGTGAGGGAGGGCGGTGATGATGTCTTCGTCACCGTGATGGGGGACGCCCTGTTCTTTTAGAAAGGCGGCGTCGAGGGTGGGCGAGTGCTTTTCGGGATCGTGCAGGGAAGTGCTGGAACGCAAGCTCCGCCGTCGACTGCGGCGACTACTACGGCGAGTGGGCGGACTCCTTAACACGTCGTTGTTGGCAAAGGCGTGGACTCGCTCTGCAACAGGTTCTGCGACACTCGGCGGGCCTTTAGGCCTCTTAGCTGCGGCCTTCCGCCGTCCGAACAACCACATTGCGGTCGCAAGCCGCACGTCGCAAGGTGCGAGCAAACGTGACCGCGCGAGCGCGTTACCGTGTTGGAGGGCGGGATGGGCGCTATCTGCGACTGCTGCAGCGGAAACGCATGATGGGCTGGGTTGATGGACGGCTGGGCGAGGCGATCGGGAACAGTCAGCGGGCAAGGCCCAAAGAGCAGGGCAGGGCAGGGCAGGGCAGGGCAGGCAGGCAGGGCAGGGCGAGCGCAGGTGTGGTCGTCGAGGCCGTTGAGGCCGATAGAGCGAGATATGGTACGGTATGGTATGGTATGGTATGAAGGGAGAGTAACAGTCAACGGGCTGCGTGCGATGGTCTTGCCAGAGTGACGCAAGGGCAGGCAGGCAGGCGCTCAACCTTGGTTGGATTCCCACGCTGGCAAGCAAGCCCTGGACTGACCGCCCCACGCCACCCAGAGGACCCAGAGCGTTTAGTACTACCATTGTACTGTGCTCAGCCCTGCATATACTACGTACACGCTGTCCCATGCTTGCCCAGCTGGTGCTGGAATGCTTTGCCTTTCGGTCCATGCCCTCTGCGCTGAAATAAAGCCTCTCTTCACAACTGCCCAGCGGGTAGGCAGCCGGTGCCGTCCCCAGACTCACTGCACTGTGTACGTCAGATTGCACACCGTCGTCGGCCAACGAGAACCAACAAGCATCCTCTGCTGCTTCACAGGTCCAGGCCGCTAACAATGGTGGCAAACTCTCCAACTCGCTCGGCCCTCCCGAGCTCGTTTGGCGTTCTCACCCATCGATGCTTGTACCAATCATGCCTGGAATCCAACCCTCTCCTGCGTTACTTGCCCCCTATCTACCTTCAACCGAATTTCAAGACATGATCAGCTCCGGAGCATATTCAGTTTTGGAGTGCGGTGCTGCCCGGTTGCCGCCGTCGAACGACAGCACGCCGCCACGCAGCTCGCTGCAGCCGTCTGCGGCGCGATGAACACTCTTCGATACCGTGAGACGTGGAGCCATGTCAGCAGCGAACTTTCTCTCTCGCCTTGCATACATAGTACGTATGGCAGGTCTGTGGTTGGGAACGGGAACGGGAACGGGACCCCTTCTTGCCTGAAGCCCCCTTATACTGTGTACATGCTAGCCTCGACATAAACGCAACACGACCGTGTCACCACCGACGTAGTTGTGGACATTTCAGGTACGGCGTGCAATGCTTATCATTCTACTAATAGCCCTGACAACTATGCGAAAAGGGGGTCAAGCGTGCGGAAGCCCCAAGCGTCGAGTACGTGGAGAATTTCTTTTTGACTTTTACCATGTCCACCGCCGCGGCTGCTCACTGGAGGCGTTCGAAAGTGCAACTCTATTGTTTTATTGTCGTCAATACCACGGATGCCGCTAGTCCCATCTGATCTGCACGCCGTTGTGAGCGGTCGGGGAATTCGCACAGGGTTCGTCGAAAATAGATCCCGCCCCGCCTCGTTAATTTCGGGAACTCGTCACGATCATTATTGAATTCTCAACGACTTTGTGCGCATCGTGGAGGCACGAGTCATTGTTTGCCAATCGTCCACAACCATGACTACTGGCGAGCAACTGCTCACCTTGACGCTCGCAACACGGCCCAACTCACAAGGGCATAACAGAGTTGGCGCACAGCCGGGAACTCAACACGAGTACGGTGAGGAGGTTGACAAGTCATCGTCCTCGCCCGCAAACATGCGTCGAATAATATTCACACCGCAGCCGCCACGACAACGGTGCATATGCGCTGCCACGAGACGCTGTTGGATGGCAGGTGACCGCTGAGCCCCAAGGAAGATCAACGGTTGGTGGAAGGGATTCAGAACGGCACGATCCCTAGCATTGAGCACGAGCACAGCAATGAGATGGACGTGTGCAAGGTTTGAGCTACTGTAGTGAACGAGTGGGGACGTCTGGTCTCTCGGACATCAAGAACAACATACGAATTCGGATTGGCCGCACGTCTACATCAATTATTACAGCAGAATTCGTGATCCTCTCGTCATTTCACTGAGAAGCCAAGGCCTCCCTTGACTGCTGCCAAAGTCGTGATGCCCATACCTATTGGACTGCCAGATGAATACAACGATTGTAACGACCACGGAAAGATCCATAACCTTTGCTCGAAGTACAGTCTGCTTCGAAAAATATGGGTTGCCATATTACACCCACAGCGAGCCAGGTATAGCGATGGGATGTTGAGACTCCAGGATCTCGTTGACAACTCTTTCATGCAAGGCAATGTCAGGCTCCGGAGTGGGCGGAACAGGAAGCAAAACGAGCGTTGCGGTTAGTTCAATTTGTCGTTACATACTATGTAGTACTCTTCACCATGATCAGGTGAAACAGTCTTCCGTAGGACATCTGGATGACTGTGAGCGTGTAAAGGCACCAACCTTATTCGGCCTAGCGGATCAGCGCCTTCCCTCGCAACCAAGCGCAGCGTAAACAAACAAGCTCAACACCACCACCGCGTAAGAACAACCCGCAAACCATATTCGCCATCAGCACCAAAAGAAATTTGCTTCACACACGCCACCGCCAATATGTCGTACAATCCGCGCATGAGTATTGCGCGCGCAACTCCTCACCAGCGCCAACCTCCACCCCAAGAGTCGGATGCCTTTATGACTTTGGTATGCGCACTCCATCTTCAACTTGCTTCCGATGCTGACAGCGACGGTAGCCCGATAAAGAGATCGCAGGCTGCATCAGCGACATAGGCGTTCCCTTCACCGTGGCGGACCTACAGAAGCCCAACCCACAAATCATCCAAAAGGTCTTCGAATGGCTGGCCGAGCTTCTTATGAACACGACGCGCGATGTTGTTGCGCCGGCGATGAGGGCCGCGGCTGAGGATTCCTGTGGAGGCGATGCGGAGCAGATATTCACGAGCGACACGAGGGACCTGATGGCTTTCTTCGTGATTTTGAGGAAGCTTCTGCGCGAGGTAGGAGTTTCTTCCCTGTTTTTGGTCGTTTTCATGCGATGCCAGGAGGATAAATGCTGACGTACTGCGCATACAGTGCGGCATCTACGACTTCACTTTCTCGGACCTGTACAAGCCGACGCACCAGCGCCTTGTAAAGATCTTCTCGTACATGATCAACTTCATCCGATTCCGCG
Organism: Corynespora olivacea; assembly: GCA_019202945.1. Taxonomy (NCBI): domain Eukaryota; kingdom Fungi; phylum Ascomycota; class Dothideomycetes; order Pleosporales; family Corynesporascaceae; genus Corynespora; species Corynespora olivacea. Next base: position 54,137 of record JAGQEM010000156.1, read on the forward strand.
AGTCGCAGACCAATGTCATTGACGAGCATTTCAACAAGTCTGAGCGCACCAAACTCCGCATCGAGGAGCTATACGACGAGAAGCAAGCGAAGGAGATGCAACTCGCGGATCTGGAGCGCAATCGCATCGCCACAAAGAGACTCATGCAAGAGAAGGAACAGCGCACAGCGGAAGTGAAGGACCGGCTTCGGGAACTCAAGAGGGCGCAAGAGATGGTGGCAGAGAAGCTTGCCAGGGCAAAAGCCGAGCAGGACCGTCTGAAGGCTTTGCTGCAGGCCAAGGTGGAAAATAAGGAGAATGTGCAGCGGGAAGTGCTCAAGCTGAAGCCGTACACGCAACAGAGCCCAACTGCGCTGGAAGACTCACTCCGCGACCTCAACGACCGTCTCACAAGCGACAAGAGCCAGATCGATTCGCTGGACCGCCGTGCTCGCGCTCTCCAGACTTCAACCGACTCCTTCACCGTCGTCACTTCGGACGTGACATCCTGCACACGTCTGCTCACCGACGTCCAAGCCGATCTCGCCAAGGAAGAAGAGGAGTTGACCAAAGCATCACGACACCGAGACGCGCTCGCGGACCGCAGTAACAATGTTCGCGACGTGGAGCGCCAGGAACGACTGCTGCAGAAGCAACTCGGCAACGTGAATGCGCGGACGGAGAAGTTGAAGACGAAGGCAGAGGACGAGGCCGAGCGGGCAAAGAAGAGGATGGAGGAGTTGAGGGATACGCATCAGAAACTGGCGGAAGAGAGGGGCGAGAAGGGCAAGGATATCGAGAGGCGGAGGGTGAGGATCGAGCAGACGGAGAAGAAGGTACGATTCATCCCTCTGGAGCGGTTGTGGATGGAAGCTAACGCGCGATGCAGATGGCGGAGCTCAAAGACAGCATCGAAAACGAAGTTCATGCAGCTCATGATGAGTACATCAAGATGGAAAGCCATATCAAGCTATACATCACAGAGATGGACCAGAACATTCAAGCGTAGACTCTCCGACCGATGGGGGGGGTTTTTTTTTTTTGGTGGTGTCCGATCTTGGATTCTGAATGACAACAACGGACATGGGCGTTTGTATAGGATCGGGTCTCCTCCAAAAGACTGCGTGTTTTGCCTATTTTTGCCTAGATACCACCGTCTTGCAGGTTTGATTGACATGTTTTGCTTTCTCATTTGGAACAATGTAATCGTTCTTTTCCTACGTCAAAGCCCATATGCCTGAGCGTACGTGACCGTGATCCTGGTATCTAGTAGTACATAAAACGCCCCAGATGCATGTTTTGCATGATCCCAACCAAATCCACCCACACGACGAAAAAGAAGTGAAGACAAAAACGCATCACCACCCGCCTCTTCCCCTCCCCCCTCTTCGTCCTCCACCGCGTCCTCCCCCTCCGCCCCCGCCTCCTCCGTAGCCTCCTGGTTGCTGCTGCTGTTGTTGTTGATCGCCTGCAAACCCACCGCCGCCCATGCCGCCCGCCATCTGCATGAAGGCGTTGAAATCCATGTTGCTGGGATCGATTCCGTTCTGCATCATCTGGGCCATGGCTTGCTGTATCATGTCCTCGTTCATCATACCCCCCATCGGTCCTCCAGGCGGACCACCGGCACCTGCCGCAGGTCCAGCGGGTGCGTTCGGCGGCACCGTGACCGGGTTCCCGCCTCCGGGTCCCATGCCAGGACCAAAAAAGCTCTGCAGCTGGGCCGTCTCCGCCTTCTGCTGCGTCAGGTTGCTGGCCATGGATTGCTGCCTCTGCCTGTACATTTCCCACGTGAACTCGTCGAAGCCGTAATTGAAGTAATCCGACTGGTCTGCGCCGGGCAAGCGCCACGGTTTCGAAGCCTCGGCGAGATCGGCATCGATGTCGACCTGCAGAATCGACTTCCCCAGCGGAGGATATGTGGGCTCGGCATTCACGTCGAGATTCGAGCTTTTGACGGCCGGATACGCGGTGCCTGGCTGACCTTGCAGGTGCGGGATTATGGCTCTGGAGCCTTGCGAGGGTGTGGATGTCGGTTGGGGTGGCGCCTCGATCTTTATCGCCTTGGATTCCACGGATTTGGGGGGCTGGACGGGCTTGGGGACTTCGGGGGGTCGGTCGATGATGATTTCGACATCGTCCTGCATGTCTGTCAGCTTCGATGGCGGCGGCGGGGGGAGCTGTGCAGAGCGTACGGAGTCGTCGCTGCTCGAATCCTCCTCTCCCGACTCGTCGCCCTCGTCCATGGGCTCGTCGCCTTCGCTCACGTCTCCATCCTTGACGTCCTCCTTTTGCGGCTCGGCGGGCGCCGCGGCGTCGGCCAGGCCGTAGAGATCATCGTCCTCCTCCTCCATTGTTTCCTGGTCCCAGAATCGTGGTGGCTGGCCCTTCTTGAAGTCCCAGGGTATCAGACGGTAGCCGGCGAGCTCGAGCTGGTCTTTGATGAAGCGCGCGCGGGTGATGACGTTGCGGTGCTTGTCACGCTCGACGTCGTGGTCGAGGAAGCGGAAGAGGTAGACGAGCTTGCCTCTTTTGAGACCGATTCGCACAGTGTTCTGGGAGCTGTGGTGAAGGGAAAGTCGAGGATTAGCTAAGCGGCTAAGAAACCATGGCGTCGGGGAGCTAGCGACAAACATCACCGCCGCAACGCTGGGCGACGCGAGGGAGGGTTCACTTACGCGCCGACACGTTCCAAGCGACACAGAGGCAGGTCGACCGCCTCGTTCTTCTCCAGCCTGTCCTTGATCAGCCCGATCTCCCATTCCCGTCGCGCCGCCACGTCGCTGTAGCTGGGGAACAGGTCGGCCCCGTAGGCACTCATCGCCGCTTCCTGTCGTCCGATCCGCGCCTTCCTTTTGCCCACTCCCGGCGAGGAGCAGCAGCAATCGGGCAGTCGCAACCGGCGGGCAGGCAAGGGCGCATTCACACACCGCCACGCACGCAGGACGCACGCAAGACGCACACAAGCAGGTGCTGGACGGTACAATGGCGGGCTTGGGACGGTCCAACTCGCTGAGCATCAACACCAGCGGCTCCAGTCTCTTGTGAGTCTCTACATATGCGGGCTGATTTGTTCTTAAGCATGTCCTCCTCCCGGCTCAAGGCTGCATCCTCGAGCAGGGACTGCGCCATTGTCTCTCCCATGGGGCCGTCTCTCACCCTCCATGTCCCCCGTGTCCCCCGTGTCCCCCATGTCCCCCATGTCTCCCATGTCTCCCATGTCTCCCATGTCTCCCGTGCCCCCCATGCACGGATGCATGCTAAGCTAATGTCCCTGCAGCGGAAACAACAGCAATACCGGCCAGGGCCAACAGAGCGCCGGCCTGTTCGGCTCGTCGACCGCACAGGCCCAAGCACAACCGCAGCCCCAGCAGACGGGGAGCCTGTTCGGCGGCGCCCTGGGCGCGAATACGCAGACGCAGAACCAGCCGTCCCAATCGGGTGGACTATTCGGCGGTGCCCAGAAACCTTCGCTGTTGTGAGTAAGGGTTGCTGCGTGCGGTGACCCGGACGCTAACTGCATTCCCAAGCGGCTCATCGACGTTGTTTGGAAACACAACCACGCAACCAAACCAGGCACCATCCGGCGTGTGTACCCTCTTCAGCTCCACCACGCAGCAAGCACTGACGTGGCAGCAGCAGCAGCAGCAGCAGTCCAACACCATGTTCGGCAACCTGCAGTCCCAGAACAAGCCATTTGGCCTCGGCAGCACTGGCGTCGGCCTCAACACGCAGGCGGTCCAGATACAAGCCGCCGACTCGATAAAAGGCACCACCCGCTTCAACGATCTCAGCCCGGATTTCCAGCAACAGATTGTTCAGCTCGAAGAGATGATTCAGAGGCGAATCAACAACGCCCACAAGACACGCGGCTCGCTCCCTCAACACATCGAGATGGTGACCACGATTGCTCCAGACGTCGCCTATGTCGAAAAACTCCTATCCACCATTGAGCTTGGTCTAGACAACGACTCCGCAAACATCGCCCATATCAAAACCCAGGTCAAGAAAGACGCCGAAGACGCAACCCTCAGCTTCCGCGCCATCGAGAACCAAGCTCTACCCCCACAATTCCGCTATGGAAACACTTCCAATCTCACCTCCTCCACCTCCAAACCCGCAGCGGCCACATCACTCGACGACGACGACCCCACAAAACCTGTTGACCTTCTCGGCTACTTCAATCGCCGAACAGACGGTCTTGGCGCCACGCTCGAACTGTACCAGCGCCAGATTCGCGAGATTGAAGCCCATCTTCGGACTATGGAAGCTGGCACGCTGGAAAAGGCGCAGCAATTGACGGGCAGCAGGAGCAGTGCGTCTGACCAGCGGAAACAGCTTATCGAGGCGCTGAGGGCGATTGAGGGAGCCATCTTGCAATCCGCGAGCAAGGTTGGCCAGGTACGGGATGACGTTAATCAGCAAATATTGGGTCATGACGGAGCCGGACTACTATAAACGGGTGGGGACGAAAGGAAGGGACCCCTGATCAAAGGAATGGTTTGGGGGCTTCGGGAACAAGGAACGCCTTGCATAGGCATTCATCGGATGGGAAGGATGTTGGCTGGACTGCGCTTCGTCCCGCCTAGTGCGGCGGATCGTTTTGGCACAGACAGCTGACTTGAGACAAAAAGCAACAGATACCCATGGATAGAATCTTGACTGGTCAAATGATGTTCATTGCCCTGTACTATGTCTTGCATTGCTGCGGAAGGATTCCTCACGGTTGCGCAGTGTCTCTGGTAAACAGACTCTGATATACCTGAGTATCGGGAGCCTCTGCCTAGTGTTTGGAACAATACTGTTGGGCAGATCGTTTGCACAAGGATGGGCATCGATCCGTTTGTGAGGATCCTGTGTAGAAAACACGCGAGGGTGAGCGCGTCAGCTCGCATCCTGAGCTTAGGCCAATTTGTATGTATGCATGCATGGTAATCGAAGAAGAGCAGTAGGGTGTCGATCCGTCTTGCCTGGCACGCGGGAAGGCAACAGGGTGTGACTCGTGTGAATTCCTGACATGGCAATACATGGCAAGTATAGCATCTTGATACGATGGAGAGTTAGTGTATGATCCACAGTACGTCGTCGGTTCCATGATATATCTAGGGGCGAAATGACCCTGGGTCCCGTTATGGATGGACGGCACGTAGTGTGTTCAAAAGCGGTGCGGTTCAACCTCCCTTGGTTACGCGCGCGATTCAACAGTTGCAACATCATAATTCGAGCCATGCATGTTGAAGTCGGCATCGAAACCCTAGCGCCGCTCCACCCAAGCCTCACTGCGACCCGAGACGGCCTTCCTCCCGTAGGGCTGACAAGGATCCGTTACCGAAAATAAGGATCCAGGATCTGATTGAGAATACGCCGTCAGACGGGCGGGACCGCTGACAAGTGGGTGAGTGAGTGAGAGTGAGACCTGACTGTCCTCCTGCGCAGGGAGCGTTCTGCACTCCTATCCAAGGCGGGATTTGATAGCCTTGCTACCAATGTTCCGGGCAGCTGACTTTGATGTCTTGACGTCCGACAAGTTGATGTTGACGCGAAGGTCACACAGCAGGGCAGCCAGATCTCGGTAGCGGTAGTTCAAGCGCTCTCCTCGGCAGGTAGGTAGGTATCTAGCTGAATGTAAGCCTGGGGCGAGGCGACCTCGAGGCTCTTCATTCTATTCGTGGAAAGGTCACAAACAATCTCCCAGCGGATATACTTGTCGAGGCGAACATGGTAATTCTCCGATCCTCATCGTATCGCACCGACGCCTACCATGTACGGCTGCGTTTGTGGGACGTGGCCTTGCGCAAGTGTCTTCTCAGATTGGAACCACGCGTGGCGGAGTGTGTGCCTGCTCCGCTTGTCGTTTGGAAACGTCTTGGACCTCAGCTGCCACATTTGGGATGCTCGATGTCGGACCTGCAGGGGTGAGCGAATACGAGGCTGGAGTGGCTGGTGATGCTCAAGTTGGTCCAACCGTTCATCGATCGGTAGAGCTTTGGACCCGTGTGATCGGGGATTGGGACATCGGAAGGATCGAGAGGTGGTGATGTCAGCGCTGCACTGCTCGCCCTTGGGTCTGACGGTAAAACTAGGAAAAGTTACTCGCTAGAGTATATACAATCGATAGGTGTTTAGATCGCGCGATGATCAGAGTTGTGTTCTACATACTATGTAGTATGCATACAGCCGAAGGGTGCTGCGCACGGGAGATTAGGACGAGAACTGTCCGAACTCCGATCCCTACTTTCGAGTAAAGTAAGTCATCTGGGTGGTAAATCGCAGGCGATAACAAGTGCAACGGGTATTTTTGGGGGCGTCTTCAAGGCTGAGTAGTAGTCGCTGGGTCAAAATCGTACGTGGATGTACGGAATGGGAAAGTGTGGATGTGAAGGATTGCGGGTCGAAGCAACATCAGTACCATCACCACGCAACTTGAAACCCTTTGTAATGAGTCCAAAAATAACACGTCGTGAGCATCCCATGGTAGCTAATGAATGTAATATGATGCAAAACTTCCTCGAATGGTCTTCTGAAGTGATGAGCTCTTTCAAGGCATTCTCGCTTGCAACTTCACTGGTAAAAAGTTGGAAACTGAACTGTGTATGTTTTGTCTTTCATTCCTACTTCTTTCCACCTGTCCACCATGCACAAAGCCCCTATTTCTTCAGCGCAAACTTCACCGTAGGGACCTCCTCATCCTTGGGTAAAATGTCCGGAATCGGTCCGACAGGCGTGATCGAAAACGGATTGATCTGGGTGTGGCTCTGCGTGTAATCTGCAGCACTCAACATTAGCACAAAATTGCACCCAGCACAATATAAACATGGCCCCCAACCAACGCTCCACACATGCATCGCGAACTGGAACGGAAAAGTACCCACGTTTTTTGATGTGTTCAAACTGCGTCGTCTCCCCAAAAGCTCCCTTCCACTCCCCCCAATAAAGCTCCCTGGTCCACCGATGCAAGTGCGGATATCCGCTCCTTATGTCCCTGATGTTGCACTTGAAGTGCTGTACGTACACGGGATCGAAGCGGATGATGGTGGTAAAGAGTCGAACATCTGCTTCAGTTGGGTGCGGGGAAGAAAGAAGAAAGGGTGTAGAGGAGGTAGAAAGGGAGGCTTCGATGCGGTCAAGGGAGCTGAAGAGGGTGGTCACGGCTTTCGTGTACGCTTCCTGGGTTCTAGGATGACTGTTAGCGAGAAGGGGTAGGAAAGGTAACGAAAGAGTGTGCGAGCAAGAGGGGAGACGTACGTAGAAAACCCACTCTTATATACCCCATTATTGATGTCATTGTATACCCATTCGTTCATCTCTTCGATCTCCTTTTGCAACTTCTCGGGAAACAGATCCAGCCCCTTGTACTTCTCGTCGACCAAGTCGTCGAAAGCGTGGTAGAACATGCGGATAATCTCACTGCTCTCATTGCTGACAATGACCTTCTTCTTCTTGTCGTACAGAGTAGGAACCGTGAACCTGCCCTCGTAGTTGGGATTCTGCGCAAAGTAAATCTCCCTCAGGTGCGTATACTCCGGATGCAGAGGATCGGGCGTCGTGTTTTCACCAGCTATTTTCTCGTCCGAGGTCGCAAATCGCCACCCTATACCATATGCATCAGTCTCTCTTCAGATTCCCTTTCTTCAGACTTCCAACCCCTCCTCCCTCCCTCGCCTACTATTACGCACAAACAAGGGGTTATACATACCCTTCGCGCCCATATGCCAGTGTACACTAGTGAACCCCACAATCCCCTCCAGCCCCTTCAAGCGCCGCACAATCAAGGTTCGATGCGCCCATGGACACGCATAACTGACATACAAATGATACCGATCTTTCTCCGGCGGAAACTCGGCATCGGGTTTGTTCTCGATCCAGTTACGGAAGACGCTCGGTGCTCTCTTGAACTCGCCAGTTTTGTCTTCTGGCAAGACCCAATCGGTAATGGAGCGTCCCTTTGCCATTGCGCTTCGGAGACTGCTTCTCGAAAGACTCCGCTTATATACTCTCAGTATGTTTGGAAGGACCGGGTAGTTGCACAAGACACGTCGGCGAACGAGGACGAAGGACATACACAATAATTGGTTTTTTTTTCACACTACTTGCTCGACAGAGGTCAAAGGAAGAGCTAAGTAGTATAGATGTATAAAGGGAAAAAAAAAGGTTCGTCGAGCTTAATTAATGGATGAAGCTAGGAGCTTCCCCGCTAATTATCGTGTCCCGCTTTTCAACGGTTGTTAGCTACATCATAGATTGGCTTTACTCAGCTTGACAAAGCAACTTCGCAGCCTCGTGGAACCGATAACGATTTGTAAAAATACGAGCAATTTTATATCAATCGTCTCTCTCCTGAACTCACACGTAAGAGCACGGCCAGTTTGATGTGGACGAAGGGCTGGAAGGAGGGGTCATATAAACGGCAGAAAATGCTTTTGATTGGTCTTCCCCAGTACACTATCAGACAGACACATCCTGCCTGCACTTCTCAGGCATTTTGAAACGCACTCGTAAGAGACGTATCTATTGTGCCTTGACAGAAAACCACCCCATTACGGAAATCCCTGCAAACCTCGCAGTTGCCGAACTTCAGCAACTGCACACAGCACCAAAATGTTGCCCACGGATATCGACCTGTATATAGATCGCTCCAGGCAGGAAATCTCCCTTTAAAAACGCAATGCCCGGTTGAACGCACAATGGCTACAAAATTCGAGCAGTAGTAGTGATTCAACTACCCGCCTCGCGACACCCATGTACAACGATAACAATAACATAACTGTTCCAGTTCGACGGCAAAAAGCTGCATCGTGGATATATATAATACATTGCGTTGGTATTCAATGATACAGATACTGCAAGGGAAGAAGAAATGCGCACGGTTGACGTGCTCATATGGTATCGCGCAATAAGCACGCAAGAATTGGTGCTCAACGCGGAAAAAGTAGAAGTACGCGGGATAGCCCACAAGCAAACGTGGGAAAAAAAACTCTCTAGCTCACTCAACTTCCGTCAGCCATCGACGAATCCCCTCCTTTAGTGATGAGTCGGTTGCCGTTTTGACGACATCTTGCGCCGGCTTTCCATCGCCACCAACTGTCATGTCCGAGCCGTCTTTGGAATTCCGCTCTGCCGTTACATTCTTGACGACCACGCCCAGCGCATCGAAGATGACAGTTTTGCAGTCAGTTTGTGGCACTTCGACATGATGGCCTGCATCTGATCCAGACCGAGTATCACGCCGTCCTCGCCGAGAGCTGGACCGTGAAGAGCTAGCGGATTGCACCCGTGAGGAATGCCCCGACTGTGCCAGCACGCGATCGACAGCATCTATGAGAGTGGCGTCAAAATCCATTATCTGCTCCTCAACGATCTTATCGTCAAGGTGTATTTCGGACATCATAGGTGTGGCCGATGCTGCAGAGTAGGGATTGCCGTACTGTGAGCGAGCGGGAGGCATACCAGTGAAACCGGGCGTCATGGCATTAGCTGCGTAGGTTGGCGTCGGTGTTAACCTAACAAGCCGCTTCAAGCTCAGACGTTTGATGCTAAACGTGCTAGTGTCGGCGACGATAGCTGAGCATACGTCGACCCAACGTTCCGTTGGACCTTGTTCTAGAGTTGGCGTGGTGGCAGAGGTGATGGGAGTTGGCTCGGCGCGCATGGCAGCCTTGATGTCTTTCTCAAGGGTTGCGTACGGCTTGATAGCCTGGACAGCAAAGTCGGGATGAAACTCTCTGAGCCACCCAGCGGCATTGACCGGTTGCTCTGGTTCGCAGTAAGGCATGGACATCATTGACGACTCGCCGTAACTAGAGCCGTGCTGACTCGATATATAGCCTCCTATCAGGGGTGATTGGAGAGGAGAGCCAAATTCCGGGAGTGGTATGTCGACATCAATCACACCGTCCTTCTCGTTTACTGAGAGTTTGAGGACAGAGTCAAATGTTTTCGGCCGCTCTGGTATTGGTCGTGCAGCAGATGCAGGCACACCACTGGAACCGATAGGGTATGCCTCGGGTGAATTCTCGCCAGTCGTGGTAACGTTGCTTACGGGTGGCTCGAAGGCATCTGCATCACCGAAAACTCCGTCCATAGAGAGCTCTTGCACCATTTGCTCAAGTTGTGAACGAGGTCGCTCTGGAAACCGATAGGCTGAGCAAGCAACGCCCAATCCGTCATCTGTGCTTTGGAGATAGTCGCTCTGGTCAACGGAGGACCCACGCCGTCCACTCCAAAAATTCATGAAGCCACTCCAACGACTTGTATTGGAAGAATCTGTGCTGGGATTGCTCGAAGTACCAGCACCACTGTGGTTCAATGTGTGCATCAGATTTGCAGAGGCCAGGCTGTCGCTGCTGTCAGGCCTGGGCTCAACAGAGGGACCAGATGACTTTGTGCGAGGGAGGGTAAAATGTGCAACCGGAACAGTGCTCTGAGGAGTGACGCTTGAGAGGGTGGCGCTACTGGTTGCTGTGGGAGCAGCGCTATCTGACATGGATGGTATAACCAGACTTGTATGTATTGAATGGGCGGAAGACCTGCGAGAATGCCTCGCCATTTCTTGGAACTCGGCAACACCAAAATCGGATCGCCCATTGGCAGATTCCAGAGCAGCAAGGGTCATATTGTTTGCCGTAGGTGGTTGAAGACGCATGTTCGTCATGCTTTGCTTGCCGCGGGGTCGCCGATTGATCTGCCGACGTAGTGAATGCTTTCTCGATGGCGGCATGTTGGTGGGAGGAGATTGTGAATACCCACGTAGCGATGCTGAGGTGCTCGGTCGTATGGGAGAAGCACCATCAAGCGTCGGGGCGTTGGCAGGCAAGAACGCAGCAAGCAGAAATACCAGTCGTCGGGCTGCCATCTTATCCGGAGACACAATGACGGTGCGGTTCGGAATTATGAGGTTTTCTCCGGCACTTGACTTTTGCTGTTCTTTGTGGCGCTTTCGATGCCATTTGGGACCAAGTAGATTGAGCCATTCCGTATGACTTCCCAAAAATGCCGTCAGTAAGTTGAAAAAGAAGAAGTTTTGCTCCTTCCGTCCAGCCCATCGGCCTAGCCATCGTGCTTCTTCGCGCCACACACCCCATTTGCCCTGTCCGGTCATGACTCGCGGTATCCTCATTCCACTGACGACGCGATTGCCCGCCAGCTCTACCGCTTTCTTAATTTCCAGGTCAGCCATGAGAGCGTTCGGTTGCAGTTTGAGCGCTCGACGCATTGGCGGGGGTGGTGGGTCTCGCAAGCTCACACGTGATGGCTGTGTTCGGGGTTGTGTTGCTGGAGGAGTTGCGGTCTCAGCCATCTTGAAGTGTGCAAGAATGCGCTCCTGGACAACGAATTGCAGGCTTGTAATGGAGCGCATTATCACATCCCAATGCTGCCCAACCGCATCAACGCGGTCGTCTACATCACTGTTGAGCGAAGCCGAAATGAATGACTCTGCGCCAAAGTTGGAGTCAACGAAGGCCCATCCTGCGCGGCGATCAGAGTCCAAGGAGGAGCCTAGTGAGTCCTGCCCGGGGGCAGAGGTTGACACGTGACTGACTCTCTGGTTTCCTGGGCGAGAAGGGGGCCGTAATGTCGTGGATGGTGTAGCGACAGGTATATGGAGGATCACCGTGATAGCATACATCGGGCTCTTGCGCGTCGATGGAAGCATTTTAGGCCCTCCGTTTTTACTGCCTTGTCGAGGAAAAGGGAATCCGTTGCCTTTGCCCATGGAGTTTTGAGGTGTAGGGGTACGGACGTTGGACGTGTCTTGATCTTCATCTGGTATCGTGACCGAAAACATGCGTGTAATGAAGATGGTGCGCCTGCGGGGTTCTTTCGAGATGGTTACGCTGCTTTGCGGTAAAGGCAGTTCGGCGGGGAGATTGGCTGGTGTGTATGACTGGGCGAGGTGACTCCTCCTGCGCAGACCTTCTGCCCGGCCCAGCGAGCTTGTTGCATCTTGTATGCTAGCCGGGAGTGCTGTGGTCTCAGCCGGCTTGGAATCAAGCGGCACGATGTGGATCTTGTTCGAGTTGCCCCTGTAGTTCATCGGCGTGTTGCCAAACATGCAGTCCAGACATGTGTTGACAAGATCCGTAGCATCCTTGGCCTTCGCCTGTGCCTTTGCCTTTGCCTGCGCCTTTGCCTGTATTTGCGAGTGCTCGTCGATGTTGGGCATCGAAGAGATCGAGTTGCCGCGAGTCCGCGTCCGCGTAAAGGCGGCTACGGTGGGCGACCTCGGCGTCGACTCGGCGACCAGCGACGAGCGCCGCGAATGCAGCCCTCCAAAGGTAGGTCCCGCAGTGCTGGTGCTGGCGCTGGCGCTGCCGCCGCCACCACCACCACCACCACCGCCAGGGCCGCCAAAAGCGCGCGAGCGCGTGTTTGGCTGTGTCGGCGACTCTGCCCGCGGCAGGCCTGGCTTGGAGTCAAACAGGACGGCCCTGGGCATCGCGCCAGCCTCATCCTGGGCGACGATGATGCGGCAGTCGCGCGGGAACTCGAGGTCTATCTCGGGCAGCGGGCCGTCGTGGGCCGTCCCCAGCGACAGCGACGCCGCATGGAGGGGGTATGGCTGTCCCTCTGGATGGTAGAGGGTGCTGGAATCGGGATAGAGCAGGTGCCGCGTGTGCGAGTCTTCGGTGGCCGAGTCGAGGGTCGTGGTCGGTGAGGGGTGCGCGCCGGCGCCCTTCCGATTGCTGAAGAACTGGCCGAGCATGTCTGTCACAGGGCGCTTGAAGCCATAGAGCGCGACACGCCTCAGCAGTTGTTAGGAAAGCCGGAGCAGCAGGCCTGGCGGACGCGGACTTGGGAAACGACAGGACGTGGCCAGCCCATGGTTCAACGGCTGGGTTCTATACTGCCTCGTCCGGGTGCCAGGCGGCAGCAGCTCAGCGAGCCTGCGATCTGTGTAGCCGTAAGTCGCAAGCGGTCGGCGGTGGCCGACTGTGGAGACGAGACGTTGTCACGAGACGATGCTCTGGTGGTGAGAAACACTCCGTGATACAACGGCGGGCTTGGAGGAGTCTGTGTCGCGTGTGCTGAATTGGGTGGTGGTCGACGTTAGTGGATCGTCTGGGCTAGTTGGCTTAGTTATACATAGCAGCACATTATCGGCCGGAGCCCTTCACCGCCATTGTATCGTGTAGATGTCACTTGCCGCTACACGAGACGATGGCCGCGCAGCCACTCAGATTTTGGACGGCGGCGGGAGGCGGCTTCTCCCTGCCGTCCCGCGGCGACTATCAGATCAAAGAGCAACATCATCGGTGAGCAATTTACCCTCCCTCCCCATCACCGTCACCGTCACCATCACATCCATCGCCCCCATGTTCCGCCCAAGTCCATATTCCTTACGGCTTCGCATCCCTACCTACCGACGCGCAGATCGCCGGCCCAGGATCCCCAGACTGCCCGTCTTAGCAGACTGGTGCTATTACCCTTCTTTATCCTACGGCTGACGACAGGCGGATGCACCTATCACGATAACGACAGCAGAATCAACCATATGGGCTCACACGCGACGGCTTGCCATTATCGACGACAATGGCCGTTTGCAGCTCATACGTCAGTCAGTCTCTCACAGTCACCACTTTTCACGACAAGAGGCTGGGTGCTATTGGATAGCCGTACTCTATACCACAAGCCATGGACATGCACGCCAACTTGGAACCCATGTTGTTTGATTACAAGCACAATACCTATTTGCTCGTCAAGTTGGCCGGATGGCACGCACAGCTTAGAGCATTCCCGACGGCCAGTGTTAAGCCTTCCGCTTATCCCGATCCATACATGCATACTCAACCATCATTTTACAAGACTTGCCTGCAGGTTGACTAGATACTTCAGCTGGGCATGAAGTTTGCTGGTCGCAATACCAAGACGTCTTCATTCCCCAAGAGACGGCTTTGCACTTTATCCATATCGGGAAAGCTTGACCTGAACGGCGCTTCGCTCGGCTTCACTAAAGCCAGATAATCTATATGGACTCAACCATTTCAAAACAACCTTTTCTTTTTTTCACCTGCGGTACTTGGAGTCTTCCCATTCCCTCTCTTGCCGCCCTCTGCGACGAAGAACGACGAAGGGACTCCTCAACAGTGCACCCCTTGCACCCCCCCATCCACTCATGATCAACGCATTCCTGCGCATCCTTCAAAACTCCAGTAAACAGCCCACTTTTTCGGCAAATCTAACATCACATTGCAGACGGAGACAGCCGATACCGGAGCTAGCCATGACGGACGCCTGGACTGTGCTTTTGGTGGAATTATCCCGAGTCGCAACAACACGAACCGAACGCGAGCGTCACTCCATAATACAACACCCCAGAGTTTCACGGATTCTTCAGATCCCATTTCTCCCTCAACCTTTTTCCCGTTGGAAGAGTATCACACCACCTCGGCGGAAACCCGGCCTGGACAGTCATGCCTTAAACGCACCCCGCTTCGTATTTGCGTTGAATGGACGGGGGTGTAATTCGCCTATGTACCCCAGACTCCGACTTTTTCCAGCGCTGCAGCAGGCAAGCGGAACATCCGTCTTAAGCCTGATTTCTTCCCCCACCTCGCTTCACTTCACCTTGGGTCTGCGGCGCGCTGGGTGTTCATCCCATTTCAATTTCCCCAACAAGCTACGTCAGCATACCCTTTCACGGCAGGTGCACTGTATCAACGTAGCTACATATGGAAACAGCGTGTACAATCTCGAAGATCGACCCTCGTACCAGGTCAGGAGCCCGTTGGGACAAAGTGCTTCTTCTGGAACGGTGAACGATTCATCGCACTTTCAACGAATCTTTCCAAGCGAGACCTGCAACGGTGCCGCAGAATTTACTTTGGCTTGCAGAAAGTTTGAAAGTATTTTCACCGTGACCGAATCGTAACAGGGGGGTTGGTAGTCGGGTACAAGTCATGTATAAACACGATCCATGCGCAGCGGTTAGCATCTGGAGAGCATACGAGGTGTTCGTACGGAAGAAGCCACCGACAGCATGAAAACGAAGGCATTTATGATCTGCAGCACTCCCGGCGCTGTGTTCCGAAACTTGGAACGCTGGGAACTGTAGAGGAACGTGGGCGTTCATGTCGTGGCTGCCAAAGGGGGATGAGACAACATGTGGTGGGTGTAGTACAAAGCATGTGTATTGGGCCCCAGACACGCGATGATGATCAGATACGTGTGGTCACTGCTCATTGCCAGCCTTGATTCTTCTTGCACGTCATCATGCTTTCTCATGGCGGATGTAGTGAAGTTCGGGTCTTTCGGCCAATTTTGAATCATCTCCATGCTCGGTAACCATGTCTTTTTGGTATTGCAACGGTAAAGGCTTCTCTGATGCTTCCCATCGCAACGATGGTGACGTTCCGCACTTTTGAAATCCCACTCAGTACTCTGATGCACCATGCTATCACTCCCACTAGCGTGAGGTAAGAATAGGACTGCCAAACTCCTTGTCCTCAATGCTGCGAAACATTCAAACGATTGCAGATGCACAACCTTAATCCCCTCGAAATCAAGAAGACCCCGACGCTAATCCTCTTCAACTGCGCCGTTCGTTGCGGTCTGAGCACGTGCTTCACCGCATCCACTCGAGTCTCTTCTTACGTTTCCATAGGGTCCCCGCCATCGAGCACATACGCGGGTATTCTGCCTTCTGCAAAGTCCTTCTCCAGTCTTGCCATCTCTGCAAGACTGCCCGCCGCGTTGATAGCCGCTTTCATCCTCTTCTTCTCATCCTCAGTCCAGATGCGCTCCTTGATCGGTGTGTCGGAGCCGTTGGTAAAGGTCGGCACAACAAAACCCTTGGATTTGATACCCATGATCTTCGATGCAAGCTCGGAAGGTTCATCGGCGGTGCCGAACAGTTCGGTGGCCTTGCGGCGCTCTTCGTCGCGCACTTTCACGAAGTCGAGGAAGCGGACCGAGGGAACGCGGTGGAGGACCCAGTAGCGGTAATTCTAGCATGTGTGAGCTTTCAGCTTGAAAAATTGTGCGCCCGTGTTCCTCAATCAATTTCCCACGTTGATCGCGCATCCTTGCCCAAATTAGGTGCATGTTGAAGGAGGGGTGTGGTTTGTGTACGTACCTCTTTGCTCGTCACCGGGTTTCCAATTAGCGTCAGGTACACGAGCTTCTTGAACCCGCCGAGAGGGTCCAGATCCGACAGCTCAGCCAACCTGTTCTTGGTAAGAACCAGCGTCGTCAGGTTCGGTATACTCGATGAGAGATTTGCCTGAATGTTCGTGATACGATTCTGTGCGAGGAAGAGGGTTCGTAGGCGGGGCTGCAGGGGGAAGTTGCCGAGTTGTGCGATATCATTGTCGGTGAGGTCGATTGCGTCGTTGTCCTGGAAGTAGTATCAGTAGGCGTTTTCTTGAATGCGACGGGCGAAACACTTACGCGCGCAGCACCCATGTTTTCGATCGCAGATATCTTGTGGCCTGGATTTATGGATTGATATTAATTCAGCTCTTCAAGTGTAGTATCTGCTCTTCTGATACGCACCTCGTAGATCGAGTTCACGTTCCGTGACACAATTAATGAAGGAGAGGGAGTTGTTGATTAGGTCTGCGGTGAGCCTCATCTTGACAACCGAGCTTGCTTTGTTGCACTTAAATGGCAGTGATATGCGACGTCAATGATCGATGTGAGTCTCGGGTTTATACGTGGGGTATTGAAGAGCTCGGGAGCGTTGACGAAATTTGGTGATCCGGCCTAGACGCCAAGACTGTGCTTAGTCACCGCCGTTCTTCTCTTCCGGCTTTTCAGCTTCAAGTCTTGCTATCCAGTCCAGGGAGCGGCGAGCGCTCTTAGCAACCAGTAGGCATGCACGAAGCTGCGAAGGCAACAGCAAGAGCGGCGGCAGCAGCAGCACCAACGGCACGGGCACCGACGCCGGCATGAGGAGCACTACCACCAGCAGAAGAGAAGGGCAAAGGCGAGAGGGCGCGGGAAATAATGAGTAAACTGCGCGAATAACGTAGGAAGCTAGAGCCAGGGCAACTTCTGAGTAAGTGATATAAAGAGGAAAGAGTTATAAGCCCTAACTTTCAGGTAGACGGACAGGCGCTCTTTTCTTACTTACTTTAGGAAGGGGGCGCGCTTTCGCCTAGAAAGGAGTAATATAGCTACTAGAATAGAGAAAGTAGGTATAATTGACTTAATATACTTAATATTAATAAAGTATTTATATAATATATAAATAATAATGTATTCTACTACTAAGCTGGATACTTTTTCTTAGTACGACTAATACTACGTATGAAGAGTAATACATTAATAATATAGTACTATACTAACTTAGTAAGAAGGTAGAACTTAGCTAGCTCTTTAGGCCTATAACTCTAGCCAGTTTAAGAGCGTACGACGCGCTGCAGCAGCCTTTAACATATAATATCAGTAGGTTACTAAATAGCTTTGTAGAATAATATTTTAACCCTAAACACAACTAAACTACCTAAAGCTTACTATAATAGAAGAGTAGATAATTATATAATATATCCTTAACCTAGACGCGCGAGGATTTGCGCCCCGGCTATGCAAGGTAGCAGATATGGCAGACAAACTACTAGCTAAATATAGTAGAATACCTATAGGAAAGAATTAGCCTACGCGATTTATATCACGTACGGAGGAGCTTAAGATAGTATTTAATTAAGCAAAGGATTATTAAAGAATACTCTAGGAAGATCTAGAGGTTATAAACACGTAGTTTAAGCTTATATAAGATATAATTATAAAGTATAGTATATATAATAATAATATCTATAA
>JAGQEM010000157.1:0-71321 GCA_019202945.1 Corynespora olivacea
ATCGTGAGTAGCTGCCTAGCTAACTAATAAGGAAAAACTCTGATTGAGCACGGTCCTAGTTTTAGTAGCCCGACCACTAAAACGCTGACAAAGCTGAAAACAGGCTAACGTGTTTGATCAGTAAGCTGCGTACGACAGTAAGCTGCGCACCCTACTAAGACGCGTTACTTACCATCTCTCCCATCAACTATGCCGTTACAACCACACGCTTAAAAGCTTCTAAAAGAAGGCTGAATAGGCCTCGCAATTGCCTCTTTTTAATCAAACCCTTAGCTATCAATGCGTAAGCTAGCTAGCATGTATAATATACCAGAATCAACCCTTCATACGCGCCTTCGAGGTATACAGCCAAAGCACGAAACTAGATCACCAAATTGAAAGCTATTACCTACTAAAGAGTAGTCCCTAGTAGAGTAGATACTAGACCTCGACTAACGCGGATTTCCACCCCAGATTATTGACGTATGATGAATGGCTGATGTTCTAGTCGCCACGCGCGGCGAGCAGCCTCCTCCTCCTCCTTTAGGCCAGCGCTGGGTAACATGCTTTATCAAGGATCAGATAAAGCTTTAGATAAAGTAGAATAGGAAGCAGGATACCTAGCGCGCGTTATCTAAAGATCCTATTAAGATTTAAGCCTAGTTTAAGCTTATACAAGACACACGCCATCACCACCACCAATAACCAGCATAGTAGGACAGTAGATAGCTGAAACGCCGTATACGACAGACCAGCTTCAGTAGTAGGCTTGATATATCCAGGACCTACTTCGTCGTCAGTCTCAGAGCCCTACTACTCTAGCTATTAGCCAGCTTGTAAAAGGGTACTAGCTTGCTATGCACTAAACTACTATCCTTACAGAAGAAGTTATAAAGCTTCAAGCAGCAGTACAGTATTAAGAGCGTAAGCAGAGGCAGCGGTGATAGTATATTGCCTATAGAGGCGCTCTGTAGGCTCAGGAGGGCCAGAGGCTAGCTGCAGAGGCTGATAGGGTAGTCGAGGAGGGTGATCAGATAGATCAACTAGGACGGCGTCGGGCACCACCAACCTGCAGTAACTGTCACGTTCAAGGACATAAAAGGACTTAGTGTACTACTAGATAGCGCGAATCTATTAGATTTATCTATATCGCAATATATTGTTGTGGTGTTGAGCAATCATTCAGTGATGGTGGATTTTCATGGTGGGGTGCGCAGCTTACTGTCGTGCGCAGCTTACTGATCAAACACGTTATCGTGGCTGATTAAGAGGCATTTCGCCTGACACTAAGAGCACCGTGCGCAACCGTTTCAGGTTGCGTATATCCTTTCATCCCACCCGTGTGTAGATAGATCCTCTTTACACAGAATTGATCAATCACCTTTGTCACCCCCTGCGCGCGCATACATTGCCCATTCAACACATACAATACCAAGTGGATTTGAGCCCAACGAATCATAGTCTCTTCAAAACATTTGTACATAGCCATTCCTCCGCATTCCCTAAGCTGAATTAGCAAGCCGGCTACGTGTCCCTGACATCCTTTGCACCTTCCATTCAGAAAGTTTTGCATATAAAGCCGCTACATTGATCTCTCTAATGTCACTCCAAACAATTACCGGGCGTCCGAGTATTGGATGAGTTGATGGGATTATATGATTCTTTGGATGCACATGGTATGGTAGGACTGCGTGAAAAGGGGTAGGTGATGGCTGATGGCTATCTGACTTGAACACACATTCGTAGATGAGATGTGTACTAATTTGGTTTATCAATTAGGCGATAGCGGTCAAGAATACTCACGCAAAAATAACAAAAAATCAAGAGATCAATACCACGATGTCGACAAAAGTCCTTTGTCTGGTATATTCATCTCTCATTTCTCTTCACCATTTGCCCACATTACCCTATTTCCCGATTAGACTACATTTCCTCCCGTAATTAGACCCACTACAACATTTAAGCCTGCTGTACATGCACGCTCCCACCCTTCTCATGCGAAACCGAGTTCCTCTCGTATTCAACCTCCTTCTCGACTTCCTCAAGCGAAACATGTGCCACAGCACTGTCACCATCGAAGATCTTGGAGATTTCCTCAAGAGTTGGGCCCTTGGTTTCAGGGTACACGAAGAAGACCCAGACGAACTCGACCGTGATCCAGAGTGTGTAGAAGAGGGCGAGATTCCAGTGGTGGGGAAGACGCTTCCAGGCGACGGGGTTGGTTTGACTGTAGTATTGTTAGTTATGGAATTGTGAGGTCAAAACTGTGGGAACAACTTACCCTCCAACGGCCAGGATGGCTTGAACAGTGATATTCATAATCATGAGACCTTTGGCACGCAGACGATATGGGAGGATTTCGAGCGCGTATGCAACGAGCAGACCAGACCAAGCGACGGCATAGGAGACACCGAAGATCCAAACGAAGGGGATCTGGGCATAACCAGCCGCTGCATTCGTCTCATTGGAGTTCTCGTACACGGCACAAGTAATTGTCCAGCAAACGAACGAGACCAGCATACCGGCGGTGGCAGCCAGGAACAAAGGGCGACGACCGATCTTGTCGATCAAAGTGGCCGAGTAGACTGAGACACCCAAGTACAAGATACGCTCAGCACCGGAAAGAATCATCTTCTTGTTCTGCGACTTGATACCGGCGCCCTCGTAGACTAGGTTGATGTAGTTGGAGAACAAAGCGTTGCCAGAGTACTGCGAAATAATGCCGAGGGAGATGAGGATGGCGAGCCTCCAGCGGTTTCCGCGCGTCTTGAGGAAGTCCAGGTAGCTGGAATTCTTGTTCGCCTCGGTCTCCAAGCGGATCGTGTCCCTCATTTCCTTGTATTCGAATTGGACGGTCGCGTTCTGTGTGTCACCGTTGGCGTGGTAGTAAGCGAGCATGTTGAGAGCCTCATCGTAGCGCTCCTTGGAAATCAACCAACGGGGGGATTCGGGAACCCAGTAGATGAAAGAGATCTGAATGACGGATGGAAGAGCCTGGAGAAGCGTGATTGACCTCCATGACCACTCGTTGTTAGCCTGCGAAGTTCCCCAAGCGACCCAGGCGACGAAGAAAGCACCCAAGTTCCAGAGACAGTTGTAGACGGCCGTGAAGATACCACGATGCTGCGGGTGGCAGATCTCAGTAAGGAGAATAGGGGAGCACATCTGCGCGAACGAATTGCCGAAACCGAGGACGAGACGGCCGGCCATGTAGATTTCCCAGTTTGTGGCGACGGCGGAGACGACAGCACCAACGCCCATGATGACACAACCAATTGCAATTGGGATCTTGCGTCCCCACCATTCAGCAATGAAGGGCCTTAGGCTGGTCAGATTTCTGGATTTGGCAAATGGTGGGCCGGGTAAGCTTACACGATGAAGAAACTGACAATACTGCCAATGTTGTAGGCATTGTTCATGATACCGAGACGGTTGTCATCCGGCTTGTTGAAGTAGTTGGTCCATCGGTCCATCTGTTGCGACGAGTTCATCATCATACTAGATGCTGTCAGTGTAAATTTTCTGCCAATTTCATTATACTGCACTCACCCATCGTAACCCGTGGTCGCGGAAGCTACACAGAGAACGGATGCCCAGAAGTACAGCTTCCTCATGTTCGGCTCCTTCTTCCAGTTGACCTTCTCAAACTCGGGCGCATCATCGCGCGCGGCCTGATTTCCAGCCGCAATGGCGACCATGTTGACGACTTGAAGATGCTAGTCCAAGTGACGAAGGAGGTATTGAAGATTGGTTTGGCCTACACGTCGAAGAGCCAAGAGACTTGCGATCTACAAAAGCACCCATGGTCGCTGGCCTGGTATTTATGCTGGATGCAAAGTAATTGAATAGCGTCCAGAAACTCGGTCTGTGTGCTGCTGCGATCTTCGCCTGACGGCTGCCCGGCCGTGGATGCCGGAATGTACAGGGACTCGAGCTCGAAAGTGGGTGATGTTCCACCAGTCAATATTATCCCATACAGCCAAGCACGTTGGATCCAGCCATCCGTTACCCTGGTGAATGTAGAGGCCCGACAATCCCGGGGTCGAGAACTGCAGACATGTCGGCTATATTGAAAGAGCGTCTTCGATTGGATACCAGGGTCCAGCGGTGCACGTTCACTCCGTAGATTGCACACCCCGTGGGGAACAAGCGGATCCCACTAACGCCATAGGCGGCTAGCCTGCATTATCGCTAATGTGCGAGATGGAAGGGTCAGACGCAAGACAAGCATCGTTCATTCGCCCATGACTATCAGCATGGAGTTTTCCATCCAGCATGGCTACAGAGAAGGTGCATACGGCCAAACGGGTGCGATATTCCCTGTATTTCCAACAAAAAAAGCGCGGTGCAAGCTTCTAGTGCAGCTCTGGGCAGACAAGCGAAGAGGATCGTGTGGTTGGCGGGCATTTTCCCTGCTTGCCGTGACCGACGTGAGCGAGGTGGGGTGAACAGCGTGGAGAACATGGGGAATTTGAAAATTGAGGATGAGCACCAGGTTGAATTGATCATATTTCCATGATGTGAGGCTACGAAGACATCGTTAGGTGAACACTCTCGTTCCACGGAGATCCAAAAACTGAATCCGTGCGTGCAGCCGGACTCGATCTCCTGATGGTGCGGTTCAAGAACAACCGGCACCGGATAAATTGGCAAATGTACACATGCGCTGGTACTGGCCTCAACAGACACTTCGACACGCGTTTGTAAACTCTCCTTGTAGAGTGCAGTAGCACTTATAGTGCTTTTGTCTGCGGCACGGGTCTGCGACTCGTTAAGACCAGGCAGTGGGTGGGATCCCAACGACCGGGTCGTATATAAACTACCACTGCAAATTCCCTTGCTCGTGAATCGTTCTCGAGATCTTCTAGAAGATGGTTCCTGGGCTACTCGATATTAACCGCATACCGTTGTCCCACGTATACTTGAACCATGATTTGATGGGCTTCCATTGCACCATCGGTGACTTCTTCCGATGTATGGTCTAAACGCCGTAGTTTGTGGCTGCTTACTAGGTTCTTGATCGACAAAGGTTGGCCTCAAGAGGGAGACATGGTAGTTGTGGCACAGATCAAGGCGTGATAAGGTCCTTCCAGAATCTCGGAAGAAAGGATGCTATTTTACTCGCAAATTCAGGGTCCTGTTATCATGGCATCGTAGGATCCAAGTATCGAAGAAGGTGACTCCAGCGGATTAAAAATAGATGTGATGGCATGTGAAAGTGCAGGTGGTGGTCGAGATGTTCAGATGATAAGAGAACAAATTACTCTGGACAAAAGGTACCAGCGTAGTCATCCGTCTTATGGATAACGTGACGTTTCCGTTTCGACCCTCAAATCACACACCTAACCGTTCCTCGCTCTGAACGCCACCCATCCATATTATCCTAATTCGATCTTCAGTGTTTGATCTAAAACCAGCAGTATTCTCTTCGCATGCAGTCATCTATGCTGTACCCTCGTATGATGATCCCTTCCCCCGACCTGCCAGTAACTTTATGGTCCTGCGTCAATCAGCATCGTATACGACTTCCAGAACCGCCAGGCGCTGGTGATGAGAGAGTGAGCATGTCTGCTGTCTGGTTTAACCGGGCCGGTTTGCCGTTAGTCCGAGATCTCCTAAGCCACCACGTGATGCGACGCGCCCAAAGGATTTCTCGAAGGAACGCGACTACGCCGCGCGTTAGCGAGAAATATTGAAATTTCCTGCAGCCCTCGACAAGAGGTTGGCGGAGTGTCATCTGTGGCTTCTTTACCCAAGGACTCTCTTGGAAGTATTGGGGGTATATCGGCAAGGCTGGCCGGTCTGGGCGGTCCACACGAAAAAAGCTCCGGAGAGTGCAGGCTCGTGGCTTTCTTCGAACATCGGAATACGGGGAATTCAGGCGAGCAGTCCCGGCTTCAACAGTTGATATCTTTTCAGGTTCGCGGCGTTTGAAGCTTGCTTGACTACAACCGCAGCACGAGACCCCTTTCCCTTTTCCATACAGATACCAGTCTCGTAGGGAGAGGGCAGCTGGACGCCACATCATCGACATAGCTCGACTTGATCGGCAGACGACTCACTGTTAACTACTCGGCCATCTCAACCACCAACGACTCAGCTGTTATGGCGGTACTATTTCTCGGCGAGGGCTGTTGTATTCAGCAGTGATCCACAGTATGGATTTGTAAACGTATGTCGATGCATGTCAGTTGCTTTACTTCCTCGCTGAACCCCAACGTAAACAAGGAAAAATAATTCAGAGTTCGTAATTGGGGAAGTCCATTTAGATAATCGGCCGATCAATCGAGCCCGCAAATTCGCGATCGCGCACCATATCCGAGAACTCGACGCTATGATGATGAATTCAAGAGGATTAACTGAATTATGAGATGCCTTTGCGTCGAAACAATCACGACCAGTGTGTCGTCGCCCCAATCGCGCTGCCGGACGTTGGCAACAAAAAGTCGCTTCCCGCAATTTTTCCGTCACTCTTCCTCGCACCCTTTACAAGCCCGATATCCACACTCTTGAACGTCGCATTCGTCCAAGTCCCACTACTCCAGCTGTTCCCACTCAACTTCTGACTGCTGCTCAGACTGACCTGGGCGCTATTTGTCGTCGTCCCCTTGTTCGCAGCTGCGATATTGTTTGTCAGAGTAGCGACCGCGACCGTGACTTTGAGCCCGACATCTGTGTTGCTCCAAGCCGTGTTGCGGAGGAATACGAAGTTCCCCGTCTGCGAGTTGTCGGTGAAGCCCTTTGCGGCATTGCCGAAGGCGATGCAGTTGGTTAGGTTATGGTCGGCGGGAGCAATATCTCCGGCATTACCACCGCCGAGCTTGAAGCCGTTACCGTCGCCTTCGAAGGCGGTAAAGCCCCAGCGATTGAAACCGTTGCCCCAGGATATCGTGTCGACGACGGTAACCTTCGATTTGAACTCCCTGCTTAAGTGTCAGTACCCGCTACTCTGGCTTTTCCAACTCCAGTGAGGAGAGAGAGCTGCATGAGACGTACCAAAAGTCCAACCCATCGTCAACATTATCCCACAGCCTCGCTCCTCTCAGCACATTACCTTCACCGCTTCCCTCCTTCAACGCAAATCCATCCGCACTCTCCCCGTTCTTCCTCGGATCGCGATTCCGATAGCTATCCAACCACAGCACCTGGTTGTTCGAACTGGCCCCCTGCAACTGGAACCCCGTCTCGTAGTTGTCATGCGTCACCAACTGATCATATACACCATAGTTCGAGTCCTGCACATATATCCCATACGGGCCATTGGTCAGCGTCAGTCCTTTGAAGGTCCAGTAATTCGCTTTCTGCACATGCAGGATGCCACGATCGGCGTTGGCGATACTCCCGCCCACGGGTGCGGGTGTATTGGGGAGTGATTCCCCGTCAATGATGACAGCTTCGCCGGCGTAGGCCGCAAGCGTGTAGCGTGCCGATGCGGTGCCAGATTTAGTGATTTGGATATTAGCTGTCGGTGTGTAGGTCCCAGCGCGTAGGTATACGGTATCGCCAGCCACAGCCTTGTTGATGGCTGATTGGATCGACTTCAGAGGCGCGGTTTGGGTTCCCGCCGCGGAGTCGGAACCAGAAGGCGAAACATATATCTCGGCAGCCCAAGCAGCGGGGAGCGCGAGCAAGAAGCGAACGAGGTTGAACTTTGCCATCATGGGAGCTGGTCGATGGAAAGAAATATGCGACGAAGGAGCTGGTGAACCTGAGGAATCATCCATTATTCCTTCCTTCATATAGGTACCCCGACAACCCTCCCTTTCGGCGATAGCCCACCACCATCACCGAAGCTCTCTTGCTACATTTTTCCGCAACACCTCCCATGACTACCAACATGGCCCACTCGTAGATCAATGTTCGCCTTTGCAGGGATACTGTGAGAAAAAAATAAATGAATTTCCTAGTTAGGAAATGGGGGTCGAGTTCCACGAATGAAACAAGAGCTTGGCTGGGGGCTCGGTGTGTCGAAGAACATTGCAGGATGGTGGGACACCATATATTTTATTCCAGACAAGTAGCAGAGCGCAGAATAGAAAAATTCGGTTATGAGGGATTGGTATGATTCTGTTTTGGGGTGGAGATCAACTTCCTCAAAAACTATAGTGGGTTGGCTTGGAGGCCTCCATATAGGGGGACTTTGCATCCAAAAATGAAGGCCTCTAAGCTAACTATCCTGGAATTGTGCCAGTGTGGACGGTGATACGTCTCAAACCGGATGAGTTACTACTCTGCTTAGTATATAGCCTTGACTTTCTTCTTTCCGTTGTATCTAGAGCGTGCGATTGCGTGCGCGATTCAGACAATCCTCGTCAAATCCTAGATTTTGCTTATTTGGCGCTATAAACATAGTACTCAGAGTGGGTATCATGTGTTCACAGTTTGTTCGGTCTAGAATCTCATATTTTCCATCCCTTATCCACCGCGGATCGTGCAAATCCACTTTGGGTAAGCTCCTGCAACGCCATAGCCTTTACTAAGCCTAGTTTGGTCTAGCTCAAGATCGGAGGCGCCGCTGAACGTCCCGCCGTCAACCTCACCCTCCGCCATCGAGTCCCCTCCCTGCCGTCAAATCTCCTCCTTTCACATGTATACTACGTAGTACAACAGGGAAGAATTAGCTGTTGTCTGAATATCAGTCCTGTCGCCTGGAATATCCTCGGCACGGCGGTAAGTGAGTTGACAATCTATGATTATCCAAAAACTCATGTTGCCTGTAGAACAGCTAGAAAACATTTATCCTTTGGCCTCGGCCCAAAATGATCACCCGATTACGGCCGCCATTTCATTCTCTCTCGGCAGACAACTTTCTCTCCAGGGGTTCCGCCGGGCAAATCTTTGCCATTACCCAGAATGTCGTATTCAAATGTCCGACGCTTTTCGACAATCCTACCCCGGCACATGCTCAAGAAATGGAGGAAAGCAGAAGCAAATTGGAGCGTGAAAAGAGGATATATCAGATATTCATGAAACATCCACATCCGAACATTGTCTTTGGCATACTCTGTGTGTCTGAGGGGTTATTCCTGCATCGTCTGGAAATGACTCTGGAGTATCGTATAGGGGAATCTTCAATGCCCGTCATAAATCCAAGAACGCAAGAGCGCTGGATCCAACAAATCACTAGCGCTTTAGTCTGGATTGAGAGTCTTGGTCTTGTCCACGGGGATCTTCGACCGGCCAACATACTTCTTGATATCCGGGAAGATATCAGAATTGGAGATTTCGATGCAACAGTCAAGAAGGGCGAACAACTCATGGTGGCGAGCGAGCCATTCTGCAAACTGGATTCAAACTATGAAACTCCCTTAGCTGGCCCGCTCAGCGAGCAATTCTCTCTGGCATCTTGCATTTACACTATCCGATTTGGACACAAACCCTTTCACGATCTCGAGGCGCCTGTCAGAGTTCAAAAACTCATAGGGAATATATTTCCCTCGACCTCAGCAGATATTGTCTTCGGCGACTTGACACAAAACTGCTGGCGCGGCTATTACTATTCTATGACAGCGGTAGAACAAGACATCCTCTCTTTCTTTGCGAAGCATCCTCCTACAGCTGAAAATTCACACGATGTTGTAGTAGGGCTAGATGACAATCAGTGTGCTACGCTACGAGAAGAATGCTTCAAATTTCTGGAAAGAGAGTTGAAGACGGACGAGCTACTTGGTTGATAAAGGTAATGTCTTTGACTGAGGATATTTCAATAGCGTGTTTCCATGATTGCATATCAATAGATCCGCCACCGTCCGAGCCCTAGCTGGAACTCGCCTCACAATTTGGACATCTGCCCTTCCTAGACGACATGCCCAGACTGTAATTATTTACAGGGTTGGTGCAATCTGAGCCTCGTTGCTTCGCTGCCCCGCATTGTTGAATATATGGATACTGCTCAGCCTCGTGCCCGCAAGCGTATTTAACTCGTGGATGCATTCTTTGGCACATCGTACAGATTGGCGTTGTACTGTATGAATCAGCAATATCCAGAAAGGAATTGAGGTTACACTCACACAAATGTGGACAGTAGCGACTGCAGGTTCGGTTTGCGTGCAATCGATACGAGCTGGCGGGTGCACGACTGGTTTGTGAGCGGCGTACTAAATTCCTTGGAATTATCTGTACAATTCTACGAACGCAATCATCGCCAAGCCTGCTGCCTTCTGCTCCGCGAACCATGGCCACCACTTTGAGAACCTGCAGCCTAGAAGAATACACTTTGATTATGCAGATAATCGAGATTTCAACATTCAAAATACAAGATCTGCAAATGAAAGAGGGTTCATGCTAATTTACAAGGGCTGTTGATGCGCGGCGGGTGTTGGTGAGGAACAGGAGTAAATGAATACGATGGTGTGGTGGGGCTGATACGAGGACTTTCAGCGACGCATGCGATCAGGTGCATCTAACTTCGAACAGCTGGGTTGCGGTTTACATCTCTTGACCGATAAGCATGAATGGCCCTCGATTTGTTTCTCGCTGTTAGGGTGTAGAGTTCGCAATTTTTTCGTGGCCGACCGGGACCGGAACGTCGTGGCTTCAACCTTGTCTGCCGTCTAAAACAGCATAGGCACGAATCTGTTGCCCTTTTTGAGCTTCTCATCTGAATGATTGGAATTCATAAGTTTTATCGACATTTTCGAGGCAAGTTGGATACAAGTCAGAATCGGGCGATTGTTGGGAAGCGGGCTTCGATCAGACTCGTACGAAAGGCGGCAGTCTGTTTACGCGAATGCTTCAACAGGAGATTTGACGGCCACCGAACAGATAAGGCAACTTATATTGACCTCAACATAGTACGAATGTCCAGGTACTCAAACGTTTGGGCTTCTCTCCCTTGCCAGCGACATCTCTGTCTCGCTCTCACTCCCATTCGTCCTCGTCTTCTCCACAGCACTCTTTTCATCCCTCCTCTCTCTCTTCATTTCCCCAAAGACAACACACCCTACATACACCACCCACACGACCACAGCGCAAGCCGTATAAGTCCTAACTTCCCAATTATCCATCCCCTTCCTCGTGAGCTCAAACCCAAACCCCGCATTGATCATACCCAGGGTAATCCCCAATCTCCCGATCCACAAATGGACATAGGACCACAGCGAGCGCGAGACATATTTCTTAAAGAGCAGATGATGGACGTAGCCGGAAAGAGGTTGGAAGCAGAACACAGCGAAGAGGACGAGACCGATAATGGCGTGTTTATCGGCCAGGTACCTGCCGATGGCGATGGAAAGTCCCAGTCCTACTGCAGTAATGTATGCGCAGAGTCCCAGGATTTGGACTGCTGCATGCGTCCAAAGGAGCCCCGGGAACGAAAACACTCGTATCAGGATCCCGCCGAAGGGGAATATGAATGCCCATGCTAGACAAGCGAGGACGGCATGCGCAGTGATTATCATCGCCTCTCTGCGTGGTGGTCCGCTAAATGAGTTTCCGCCAGTGGTGGTGGTGGTGGTGGTGTTCGTCGAAGCATCGAGATAAGGATTCGAAGAAGTGCCGCCGTGCGAAGAGTCGTCAAAGGTTAGGGAGCCGTAGGTATCGTGTTTGCTGATCATGGCGGAGACGGAATCGGTGTTAAGAGAGGTGCCGGAGAGTGCGGCGTAGATCCACGATGTAGACGTCGAAGAGGAAGATAAATCCATGGTGCCGCCGGTCCAGGAATTACAGTTCGAGCCTTCACCATGTCAGTCATACATACTGTCCAATAAGCTTGTACCGGAGACGCGGGAACGCGGGTCTTGACTTACATCTTATGTTGGCTGTCATCACGCCGTTTTCCACTTCACTCCCTTCCAACAATTCGAACTCGGTGGAGCTGGTGTAGCTTGGCATGTTATGGCCTCCACTGCTCAGTCTCGGGCTCACGGTCACATTCGTACCGTCGGCAGACGCATAGACAATGAAGAAATGTGCGCCGGACATCTGCGTGCCTTGGGCGAGGCCGATGTATGAGTATGAGGTTGGTGCTGTGAGCTGGAGGTATATGTCTCCATTGCCGGATGTGAGAGTGGCATCGGGGATGTTGAGACTGAAGCAGACGTCGGTGGTCGGACATTGTTGTTGGATGGAGGCAAGAGTTAGGGATACTCGATGGAAATGTTAGTCTTGTCGAAGATGAAGCAATAAGGGGGAAAGGTGTACCGAGAGTCAGCGACGGTGCGAGCAGTCGCAACATCTTTGCTGTCTAGATATTCTGTATATGTGTGCGGGTGCGTTGGTGTGTATGAGAGCGGCGTAGACGTGACAATTCAGTCTGTTGCAAGAAATGTTACATAACGACCCCATCTTTATATCCCATCCCCTCTCGCCCAAGCCCTCTACAAACCTGTTCCACTCCCAAACCGAACGTCGGACCCATTTCTCGCCATGCCTCCGATCCAAGCACCCGAGATCTAGATAACGGAGCCTGGGGTTCTTAGTAATGCATGCCAAAGGATCGCGCAGGGACTATCTGGACGTCAACCCCAGTAAGTGATCGCGATTAGCGTCCTATCTTGGATTTCCGATGGATGTGATTGGTTGGTAATTACGCCGATTGGTGACGAGACTAAGCCCCGGCCAAGGGGAAGAGAGGTACGCGTTGCTTGCACCGCCTCTCCGGGGACTTGGCGGCAGAACTTCAATACAATGGCATCGCGAAGTATCGTTTACTTCTTTTGGTATTCGGTGTCGATTGCGGGAGTACTTAGGCAGGGTTGAACGGATCGTGAAACGAGGATCGACGACATACGAGATGCACTTGCGTGAAGCTGCGTGAATACATAGTAATCCGCACAGAGAAAGAGAGTATAGGATTGCAGTCGGATGCATGTGTGCCCAAGCTACCGGGAGAATACGCGTACAGCATGCGCCCAGAAGAACGGATCCAGTATCCGCGGAAGCCACCCGTCCTTGCAGCGGAACGTAAACGATGATGCAAACACTTGCGAAGCATGAAGGATGTGCCAGTCTACTAGGGAGGTTATACTTGCTTCCAGGACGAGTTACAGACCTACAACAAATGAAATCAGGGTAGCGTTAGATCTGCCAAATTTCGATAATTCTAGCAACATGCTTGTTAACATAGTTAAGCTATTCAGGGTTGCGACTCCACTGCGTAGACTCCGGATTCTAGATACAAGTCAAAAAACCGTCAGATTTTGCATGATCTAGACCGAAAGTTGATCATATCTAATCGACGATATTACCCAGTGACATCCCATTCGATGTCTCGGTCAACTTTTAACCTTATCCTATCCGCGGACTCAAGCGTTCCGTGTAAGACCTCACGAAGCCCAAATGTATCTGTTCCAGGATGACGCCGATAATGAAGTGGTTGAAAATGTTGTTCACACTGGCTCTTGCCATGAAACCACCTGATTGCGCCTCGCCGCCGCGCTTAGTGATGTTATCCCGGTAAAACTGCCGTAGGATCGAAGCCACATCCTCAGCACCGGCGCGAAACATCATGAGCTTGGAGCACTCGGCCTCCACAGCGCCCGAGATGCGGTTGATTTTCAGACGCAAGAAAACACAAAAGAAGTGATTGCATTCCTTATCGTAGAGGGCCATGGCGATGCGCTCGCACTCGAAATACCGGTCCGTTTGATGGCGCAGCATGTTTTCCGCCTTTGACCACATCCAGGAGGCAGGTTCCGCGGCGACGAAACTTAGTGCGCCGTCTCCGAGGCGAATTGAGCATCTAGACTCGTGCGGAGGATTGCGTTCATGGGGTCGATCTTCGACGTAATCTTTGTCGCCAATGCTGACCTCGGTGGTCAACGCGTCTTTTGCGTCGTCAATGTCTACGAGGAACGTGTATATATTACGTTCGACTCCCGCACGCTGGAACTGTGAGCTGAGCTTTTTGAGCATGATTCCCACAAGGTATCCAGGCTTTTCGGTAGACATGCATGGAAGCAGTCCAATTCTGTAAGTTCCGTACATGAGATAGCTTGTGCCATGATCAGAGTTGGGAGCGATGAGAGGCATGTCGAGATGGTGTGCGCCATTGAATTCACGTATCTCGGACTGGATGGCGTATCTGCTTGGTAGCGGGATGATCGAGCCGCAATTCGAAAATTGCGAAGGATTGTCGGCGAGGAGACCGCACACGTCACCCCAGTAGTCCTCAGAGGTATATCCGTATTCTGGCTCTAACGAATGGCGCGTTTGCGGCACAAAGCCCCAGGCGAAAAGACTTTGGTCGTGCCCTCGCCTCAAGATCTCGCGCTGAAGACGGTGGAATGCTCGCTGTTCCCCTTCGCCGTAGAGAAGCGGCATGTTGATGCGGAAGATGCCGAGCAGTGAATATGCGAGATCTTCTGCACGAGTTGCTTGCCGTGCAGAAGCCCATGCCATTCGCTGCGCAATACTCCACTCTTTCATCCGTGACCTAGACGTTATGACGGCCGCGTCGATGCCTGTACGCCTTGCAATCGAATCGGCCAACGTCTTCTTGTCCCCTAGGTATGTCCAACCCGCATCGAAGAAGTTTACTCCATGGGGTGCGAGAAATTCCTGTAGCGTCCATGCACGAGTCCACCAGCGACTTGCAAGAAGCTCGTGCACCACGTCCTTGCTCTGACCTCCGACGTCGGTAAGTAACGCGTAGCATTTCGTTGAATCATAGTACCACTCAAACATCGAATTTATCGCCTCTGAGAGCTCCGTGCTGGACGTCTTGTCGATGCAGCAAGTGTCGATCCATGCATATCGCAGATTATGTGAGATGGCCTGCTTACACAGGAATTCGATCTTGCGGTAACCAAGCATGTGACGGCATTTTTTAGGATTCTGGATTTGCGCAAAAGTGACTTCTTCAGCTTCGGCGAGCCATGTGTGCGAGAGGATAGCGTATGGAGGGAAATTATCGTGGAAGGTGTGTAGTTTTTTCGTATGAACGTCGAGGAGTCTCATATCGCTCCGGGACCGGCGTTGTCGTTAAGAGATAGAGTACCATTCGAGTGCCGCTTCGATAAAGATTGGTGCAAGACTTTTACGGGTCCGTAAAGTTTGAGTTCGAGGTGGAGCTATTGATGATGTTGGAGGATAACAATGAAGGTGTGAAGTGAGAAGAGGATGCGTCGGCATCGCCCCAGCCCATCCGATATTAAACAAGTCATCAAGAAGCTGAAAGTTTAGAATCATTGTTCCTTCCGTACAGGGCGTTAGGCTGCAGACAAATAGTGGGGCAGTGCATCGCACAGCCTATCAACAACGCGACAATCATGCAGCTAGTTTAGTCATCCACTCTTAATTGTGGTACTATATCTACAGCACTTCATGTAATCAATTTCACATACGACCATAGGATATGAATCCAGCTTTTCCTCCCCGACTCTCCAGAAAACAGTCTACGCATTGTGGCTATACACATTACAAGCGCCAGGATCTACGGGAAACAAAAGCAGCAGCTTATGACCTGAGAAAGCAAGTCGCCAAGTGATATCTCCGCCGGAATCACTCACCAGGCGTGTTGTTATTGCACTGATTCTAGCTAACGCGACATCGAGGAAGGCAATGATCTGACCTTTGACTTGCTGTCTCTGGACAGCATTTTGGTGTTATATCGCCAACATCCTTCTGGTACCTCAATCTCACAGGCTCCGGCGTTGAAACTCACGCCCGCCTCCACGAACTCGGCAATAGACAAATCTGCGTAACGTTCATGGCCTTTAAAGGTCCATGGCGAATTCAGAAAATACAGGGTTAGGGTCGCGCTATTAAGAATAGGACGTCAGAATTTGACGCGCATGTGTAAGAACAGAACGTTAAGATTATTCCGGGATCAACGAGCATCATTATAGTCGATTTTTATTAGATGGCGACGAGTTGTAGGTTCTCAGTCCCGTTTTATAAGTGGGAGGGGTAGAAGACTATTTGGGATAACTTTCCCAAGAAGAAAGATCGAAAGTACCTTAAACAGAGAAAAGAAGAAGACAGCATGGACCAGTAAACTTACTTCTACCCTTTTCCCACTTCCCCCGCATTCTCCCCTTCTCCCACCATCCCCCACGTCTCACTTCACCAACAGCATCCTCTAGGTACTGGGCTTCCAGACCCCAACTCAGCGTCGATGGTCTTCCCGGCATGAAGCGCGAATGTAACTATGCATAGAAAAAGAGTATCGCGCCTCTCAAAAAAATGGTTCGAAAGTATGCTCCTGATCTCAGAAAGCTGAGTAAAGAACGTCAAGTGGCGGAAAAGGACCCAAGTTTCAACGTTAAAGAGAATGCACGAGCTTATACCTAAGAGGCATCACGCTATAATGACACCAGGCTATCCCTACGGCTGTAAAAGGCGGGTCTTCGATAGCGACTGGTTGATAAGCATGAACAAACCGAACTTTGTGTTGGAGAATCGGAGAATCACCGCTGTGCACGAGCGAGGCTTGACACTTGGCGCACCATACAACAAGAACACTGACACCAGCGGCGAGAAGAACGTTCCAGCCGACGTCATTATTCTCGCCAATGGTTTCTAAGCCACACATTAGTTGCACCCAATCTGTGTTGTCGGCCGTACCGGTCACTTTCTCCAAGACACCTGGAACGAGCGCGGTGGTCCTCAAGCGTATATGGGGGCCGCGATCGATGGATTCCCTAACTTCTTCATCGCTTTGGGCCCGAACTCAGCTAATGGAACTCACTCACTCATCCTCACCATCGAGAACATGGCAATCTACATAGCCAAGACAATCCGGGCTCTGTTAGAGGAAAATGTCACTACCGCTGAAATGAGGGGTGAGGCCGTTAGTAGTTGGGCCTCGGAGATTAAGTACGGCTTGCTGAACACGGCGTTCGTGGGATGCACAAGTTGGTACATGAAAGAAGGATGCAACTCGATTCTATATCCGTGAGTATATTCTGTGCTATTTGTTGTCGGGCCTACGTATACTAACAAACAGGCTAGGTACTCTCAATCTGGGTTGACGCTGCAATGTATGTTTCCGTGCTGGGATGACTGGATCTTTACTGAGGCTGGGGGGAAGCTGTGGAGAAGGAGTGGGTGGAGCAATTAGGGTTTTTATGCAATAGCCGGAGGCTCAAAAAAACGCGAGAAAGGACAGAAAGGAGGTGCAGTAACACAATGTAGAATTAGAGCTGATGATCTAAGAGAGGGAGCACCGCTGCTGAATAGCAAGGAACGCTTCTTTTTTCCTAGAGTGACACTCACGATACCACAATCGTTTGTATAACAGGCTCCCGCGGCAATACCGCGAGAGCTGACGTGCGTATAACATTATCCGCCGTGAGCTACAGACAGAACAGTATTTCCAGGGAACTTCGAATTGACGCCGTCTTTTTCTGTCACGGTTTCTGTGATAGATCTTAGTCATGTGTAATAAATCTTCATGTAGATGCAATGCCTGGCTATATTTAGGTTTTATACTACGTAGAGCGGCATGCTAAAACGTTGCCTAGTTATAGTTCCTGTGTTTGGGATTTAGGAAACGTTTGGAGAGAGGCTTGATCAGGCCGTGCGTGTCTCGACGCCGTGGGGAAGGAGGGAAGGAAGGTACGGCCGACTTCGCAAGGCATTTGGCGCGCTATGCATGTAGGGGTCAAGCAGGGACACACGACGGACGGGCATGTGGAACCATCGAACAGAAAGAATTGGTATCATATCAAAGACACTACACCACACCGCGCATCACACCTCCTCTCTCTCTCTCTCTCTGTCTATCGATAGTCTTCCCCCACCCTCTAACCTACCCACCACACTACACCACATCACACCACCTCCCACTCTACGCCTTCTCCACCCTCACGGGACTCGCCTCACCCGCACCAAGCCCCTTCTCCTTATCACCCCACTCGCCAACCTCGGCCTTCCGCGAACTCGTATACTCGACCTTCGTCTTCCACGCCGGCACGCCCTGCAAGAACATCTCCTCGATATCTTCCAGCGTCTTGCCCGACGTCTCTGGGAACACGAAGAACGTGTGGATGGCCATGGCGGTGCAGAACACACCGAAGATGATGTAGACTTTCCACTTAATATTGACGAAAGCGGGGGGGACGAAGTAGGACTGTACGGCGTGTTAGTCGTGTGGCTTGGTTTGGCTTGGGTGGGGGGTGGGAAGGGGAGGGACCCACCAGCGCGAAGTTGAAGATCCAATTGGACGATGTCGTCAACGCAACCGCCTTTCCGCGCACCCTCAAGGGGAAGAGTTCTGGCGGATAGATCCAACTGACCGGGCCCCAGGTCGGCGCATAGCTGGCGACGAAGAGATACGTGCACGCAATGACCGCCTTGGCGGGAGGTCCGGTGATTTCCCAGCTCTGTTCCGCGATATTGTTGAGGCCGCCAGGGGGGGCAGGATGGCCGTATGTCGCCATGAGACCCGCATTGGCGAACATCCAGGTCGCCATCAGCAGTGCGCCGGCGACGAAGGGGACACGGCGACCCCAGCGATCAATATAGACGAGCGCGAAGATGGTCATGAGGACGTTGATGATGTATTGGATTGAGGAGGCGATGAGGTTGTTGTTGCCTTTTAGACCGGCCATGCCGAAGACGTACGTGATCTGGAACGTCGTCAGCTCCAGATGGTGTGAGAAGAAGGAAGGGAGAACTCACGTAGTACATCATAACGTTCATACCCGTCAACTGACTCCAAATCTGGGTGAAGATGCCAATGTGCAACCGGTTCAACATGCGCGGCTTGAACAGCTCCCAGACAGTCACATCTGCGTTCTGATTCTCAAACTCAATCATCTGCTTGATCTCCTCCAACTCGAGCTGCACAAACGGCGCATTCGGATCGCCCTTGCCATGTACGAGTGTAAGCACAGCATGGCACTCCTCCCACTTGTCATGCCTCGCAAGCCAACGCGGCGACTCGGGAAGGAAAAGAAGTCCGATGAAGAGAACAATGGCAGGAAGCATTTGCAGAGCCCAGGGAACCCGCCATGCCGTCGGTCCCTCGAGGAAAGTGCAGCCATACGAGATGTAGAACATGATGAGGATGCCCCATGTGATAGCCCATTGCTGGGCGCCGACGACACGGCCGCGTTTCGAGGGAGGTGCGAGTTCGGAGACGTAGACGGGGACTTGGGCGGAGCAGATTCCGACGGAGATGCCGTTTATGAAGCGGCCGGCAACGAGCATGCCGATGTTTTGAGAGGCGCAGGAGATGATGGAGCCGATGCACCAGATGGCGGAGCCGATTTGGATGGTGTTTTTGCGGCCGAACATGTCGGTTAGGTAGCCGGAGAGTAGAGCACCGATGAAGGAACCGCCGGGCATGGCGGCGGTGATGCCGCCTTGCACATTGGCCCTGGGGCCGGAGCATTCATTGCTGTCGTCGAAGCCGGGGCCGTGGGGGCCTTCATTGAAGTAGCAGCGATATTGTTGGGTAGGGAGGCTGGAGAGATGTTAGAATTTTGGGGAGAAGAGGCCGGCCAGGTGGATGATGGGATGGAAAAAAAGACATACATAGCGCTCATGGAACTGATATCGAAACCAAAGAGCCCACCGCCGATGACCGCAATCGCGGTGATGCCGTAGATATTACCAATCTGATACATGATGGGCACACTTCACTTTCAGCCAAGTTGATGAAAAGCGACCCGATAGAACGGCGAGCGTACTCGAGACTCGCAACAAGAGCGAACGGAGCGGATCTTATACGCGTAGCACCCGCCGCAAAGAAAACCCCAGGGCACCAGTCTGGAGACTGGAGACTGGAGAACCCCCAGGCCCGGTGATAATCCCCAGCCAAACCCAACGCGACGATTCGAAAAAACGGTCGGGGGGCCCGCAACCACAGTCACAGGAACTCAATCGATGGACAGCTCGGAGCGGCGGAGCGCGTTGGGGCTGCCCGATTGCTACAACGAGTATGGGGTCCGGTAGGGGTTGAGCTTCGATTGGTCCCTCGACGGTGGAGAGAGAAAGAAGTGGGGATGGAGCGTCAATGCCAGAAAATAAGCCCCAGGGCGATGGGATGGGATGAGATGGGATGGGATGGGTAGCTGGAAGACGGTATCGCGCTCATCAGGATGATTGCTCTTTGAACTCCCCCACACCACATTCCTCACCCACAAGGTCCTTCCAACCCTCACCGCAACCGTCAACCCCTCCATCCCCCATACCTTCAATTCCGAAACACAGCTCCTCTCTCTTGACGTCACATGCTCCTCGCGACCAAAACTTCCGCACCCGCACGAGCCAGTCGCCCCAGCGCCGCTGACGTATCCCCACCTTTCGCATCTCCCACATCATTGCCCATCGTATCCCTGCAAATGTAACCCTCGTCCCATGTCCCGATCGCGCGAAGGCATGAGAGGCGCAAGCCACCCGCTGCTGAGAGAAAGCTTGACTAGCGATGCCGAGTGCCGCACACATCAGTATCATCCCACCGTCCTTCCACCACCACTTTTGTTGGGCGTGCCGTCCGCATTCCGCTCCGCTTCCGCGAGAGGAGCACCGTCTGACGCTGCGGTTGAGTTGTGCGGGGCCAACGATGCGTTGACCAGACCCGGTGCATCCGAAGGTTATCAAGGCAGCCAGTACAGCGAGCAGTCGTCTCTCATGTCAGGTCGACTGACAGCCGACGAGACGAAAACTCGGAGAAAGCACGCGACGTGCACGTCGCGAAGCACGCACGGTCTCCGGTTCGGAATTTCCTAGGAGAAGAATCGAGGGCCATCGGGTTTGGGGTGGATACCCAGAAAGAAGAGACTAGTGGTAGGTGAGCTTCGGGTGCCTCTCTCGTGCCGTTCACCTCACTCGCACAAGAGCAACCGTCGAGGCAGCGCAGCGTAGGAGCGCAACGCAGTGCATTACACCACCAAAGACCAAAGGGCCTCAACCCTCGAATACATATTCTCCTCGTTGATCCCACCGGTAAAACTGCCCTCCCCTCCCCAAATCCATCGTGAGGAAGTCATCGGATACCCTTCCCAAAGCAGCCCAGCGCCGCCACACCGTCATGAAAAAACACGAACGTGCCCATGCCGTGGGTCTGTGTGGGGGCCTGAATTTGCGGTGTGTGTGGGGGTTTGACTCCACATCGCGCATGGCAAAGCTTCGGGCCTCGGTGCTTAGCGATTGCTTGCTCATCTACTATGTACATATGTAGTACGGTTGAAAGGTCCATCGAGTCAGGATGGGAGGGCTGTGCGGTGTGCTTGAGTCGCAATCATGAATGTTATGCGATAGGAGTGTGGGTTCAATGTTTGACGGAAGTGCCGACAATGCAATGTGCAAACCGAAGAAAAGCAAGAAAGGTCTGAAAGCTCATGAGGGTCCATAATTATTTCTTTTGCCTATGCATGCTGGCTGCATCAAAAGAACTCCCGTGGTATCGTGTGTATCCGTCCCCACCCTGCTGTGTATGCATCTCACCCCAGGCCAGCCATGTACATTGCACACTAACCATCCTTTCCCCCAATCATCCAGATGCTAGCCGGACGAACAGATCAAGCCCAGACCATCTTCTTTAACGAATACCCCAACTGCTCCAAATACCCCGTACTCCTCTTCGCATCCGTCAGCC
The DNA here is from genome assembly GCA_019202945.1 of Corynespora olivacea. NCBI lineage: Eukaryota > Fungi > Ascomycota > Dothideomycetes > Pleosporales > Corynesporascaceae > Corynespora > Corynespora olivacea. The sequence continues at coordinate 21,467 of JAGQEM010000157.1, forward strand.
CAATGACATCCTTCTCCTCGACCTTGAGCCCCCTTTGCTGTCCATCGTCGCCCATTTCCTCGTCTCCCTTTTTCCTATTCGATACCCGTGCGATTTCGTCGCATATGTTCTTGACCACTTCGACTTCATTGTCTGGTGGTTCGGGCTGGGTGGAGTTGGAGGGCGACGGTGGGATACTGCTTCGCGGAGGCAGGGCCTTGAAGGCGAGGAATCGGTTGGTATCGGATTGCTTTGACTTTGAGGTCTTGTGGTCCGATGGGGAGCTAGAGTTGCCGGATTCAAGGGAGCGCGTGTTGCGACGGACAGGTTCGCCGGTGGGTTCGGCGCGGTAACGAAGGATGAAGCCGACGTTCCTGTCTTCGTCCATATGCCGCTGTGCAAGCGTGCTGGTGATGTAGACGCCGCGGAGGATCCCTTCGACATTCTCGAGCTGGATGCGCTCGAACTCGCGAACTTTTTCGGTACCCCAGTCCAGGCGGCAGAAGTAGAGTGCCTTCTCCGTCAGTAAGAGAACGGCTTCCTCGAAAGTGGCTGTCTTGAGGTGGTTTGCGTGCGTCGGCACGCTCAAAGTCCATCCTTGGATGAGATCTTCTTCCTTGTCTTCGATGACGATGCCGGCAGATCGCTCGATCGCTGCTTGTCGGACTTTGCGGAGGTCGATGAAGTAATCGGAGCTCTTCATGTCGGCTTCAAATTCGGCGAAGATGGTGTCGGTGGCGCGGCCAAGCAGGTAGTCGATGAGGGCTTGGGTGAAGTAGTCATTTACAATGTTGTTGTAGTATCGCGTCAAGGTCAGGCCAAAGTCGGTCAACGCGCCCGTGATTTGTCGCTTCCGTGTTCGTGTGAAGTCGCCCTTCAGAGCAGCGGTGCCGGCATACTGTCGTGATATTGCATCACCATTGTCGGCCCATAACGTGTTGAACCAAGATGTACTGGGATCGTTCTGAAGATCGATACTGAAGCTACCGGCAGAGAGTTGAGCTTCGAGCGCGGTGCGCGCACATGCAGATTGGACGACATTCGTGCGATCAAGACAGTCCATGCAGTTCGTGCGTATCACCCCAGACTGCTTATGTGATATCTGGTCATTCGAGATTTCGGTCCAGCCTGTTTCCTTGAAGAAGGGACCCAGCGAATCTATGAGCTTTGACACGTTCTCAAAGCGCATGCCACGACACACATTATGGAAGTCAAACCACTCAAAGTTGAGCTTCTTACCTTTGCCGTCCATGCCGCCATTCTCGTTGAGAATCTGCGAGTGTCGTTCATATAGCTCACCGATCCTGGCTTCGGTGCCGTGCTTGTCAACAAGCGAAGCGCCGTATATGGCACCATATCTTGAAGAGATGTCGGCAAAGTGGCGTCTGAAAGCTTTCGCATTAGTATCGGTCGAGCCCCATGTAGCCACCTGAGGCTTCAAACTGTAAGGTGATTGTGAGAAGAAAAGAGGTATCGAACCGCGGAGTTGTGTGAAAGAAAATATGGCGTCTTGAGTTGTATTCCAGGTGGGCGAGGAGAGGATCTGTTCCGACTCAACTGTGTTCGCCGTACTCCCTTCATCGTCCAGGCCGCGTCGTAGGTAGCGAAGACCGGCTCTCTTGGTGGATCGTCGGGAAACCAAGGTGAGCAGAAAGTCCTTTCCATTTGACGGTTCGGGTGGAGGTGTGTCGGTGTTTGTGTCAGAATCCGATTCTGTGTCGGTAGCTTTGCCTTTGTTCAAAGACTGCAATTCCATATCGTCGGGGGTGGAATCGGAATCAATCACCACACTATTTGACTGGCTGTTGACGACCTTGATGCTGAACGGTCGCTGGCCGACAAAGCCTTGTACCACAGGGAGGACGAAAGTATGTTGGCCTGCGTCGACAAAGGGAGACACTATGTGCTGGTTCCAGAAGTACAGAGGATCAAATTGTTTGTGAAGGGGAAGGCTAGACGAGGGCTGCTGTTGGCCTATTCCTCGCGACAAATCGTAGTCGTAGGAAAAGAAGAAGCTGCCTGATGCAAAGTACATCCTGGTGGTGCGCAGAATCTTGGGTAGTAGGGCATCTGTAGTTGCATCGTTCTGACCTCCTAGTGCCTTTGGGATTTCTTGTGGACTGACCGGCTCGGATACATCTTTGTCTTCCAGAGGAAATCCCTCCGGTTGTGCAAGATTCTTCGGATTTTCCTCCTCTTCCCTGGGCATTGTCGATTCCACATTCTTCGGGGCCGTCTTCTGCAGGTCTTCTTCCGAACTCAAGCCCTGCGTCCGGCGCTTATCGTCTTTCCAGCCCTTCTTCGAGAACCATTTATCCGCAAATCGCCCATACAGCCCCTTGTGTTGAATCACATCCTCGGCAACACTGCTGTTTCTGTTCAGCGGTCCTTGCTGTCCAGTCAGTAAGTCTTTGACCTCATTCGGTTGAGCTGGAGGTTCTTCCACGAGCGAGTCTGTCACACTGGGCGCCTCATCCTCGCTCTCGCTATCATAGTCATCCTCGCCCAGCCCTCCTGCCTCTTTACGCCGTTTCACATGTTCCCTCGCCGACACAATCGCCTCATCGGCGTCCGCCTGCGAGGCAAGCGGTATGAGTGCCACGTCGGTAATCTTATAGACTGGCTTCCCGCGTATCTGCGCAACCTGCTCTCTGCCACATATCGAAACCAAAAAGAAACCCGTGGCGACCTTCAGCAGGCCAACAATCCCATGCGCCTCTAGCGACGCGGGCGCAGTATCCGCATCCCTTCTATCCCTGAGCAGTGGTCCAACATTGCCCTTGTAGTCGATCTTAATGGCTTGATGTGTTGCGGGCGGGTGGTTGCGAGGCGGCGCGGGCTGGAGAATCAGGCCATCGACAGCCGCGAAGATGAGCAGCTTGCGGACCAGCCCGGGCATGACGGCGAGACGGAATTAACTAATTGTTATTACAGCATTGACGGTGAAAGAAAAGGCCCAGACATGCTGTGGGAAATGGCTTTTTCGGTGTTTTTCGGTGGCGGTGGAGAGAGGGAGGGGCAGGTGCGAGGGTCGTATGACGTACACTCGAGTCTTGGCTAGACTGCATTCGGACGACGTGATATTCTCACGCGTCAGCATGGCATACATGCACTCTGGCGAAACAATCGCCTTCTGTGGAGTGAAAGGGTGAGCTAGCAATGTATATTCAGGTGATCTATGCCGTGGATCACTGTCGTGGAAGATCCAGTGATCAGATGAAGTTTATATACAGAGGAAAGGAGCGGAACAACTTGTATCCGGAGTTCAGATGCAATTTTCTTCATGTAGATACAGGCAAAAAGGTGAAGGCGATAGAAATCGGAACCTCATCTTTCATATCTAAAGCAAACCCTGTATTCTCTTCTCTTACGTGCTTGTCAAGCTTCTTGACGCTCTATACTTGAAATGTATTTCTCCAACAATCCTCATTCGCCGGATTGATTGGTAGTTGGCTCTGGTCAACCACCCTCACCCTCACTCATCGGTCCATTCTCAAGATCAAAATCATCGGCCGCTCTGGCGTCACTACTCATGAGCTAAGATATGAGAAAGAAGGGAAAGAAGTTGAAATGGAGAGAATGCTTGCCAGAAGAGTATACATAGATAGAATAGTGGTAGATGAGGAGTTATATATCTCCAAGCGCATATTTTTGTCTTTGGGTGTGGACGAATTTCGGACACGGGATTCGAAATTTCGGCAAAAAAAGGTCATCTGAGTTGACACAGGCTGGGGGTGATAGGCTCTCTATACTCTGTGTCGGGTCATGTCTGTGTCGTCAATATCAAAACACGAGACGTTTCACGATAGTAATAAAAGCCTTTGAGAATTCATGGCGGAGTCTAGTTTATTAACAATGAGTGGGGCTAGGAAGAGGGGTTAGAGGGCTGTAATGGTTTGGTTACCGAAGGCCTTTGGTGCGTTGGGCAAGTATGTTGAAAGTGTTGGTTGCAGTTACGCAACCAGGCAAGCGGCAGTAGCCCATGGTTAGTGTGTTTATGTTACCAAAGTTGCTTAGCGCGAGCAGTAGATAGGCGGCCTGATCGGCCAGACTTAATGAATAACTCTTACACCAACGTTCTGCTTCTCCAACAGAAAGATGTTCTGGCGGAAAATTTTGAAGGCATAGATGGCAGTGAGCTTATGTAGAAGGTGGAAAAGATATGAAAGAAGTGTGATCATGTTGTTTGTTATACTACGGGGTTCGATCTTGTCTTCCACACTGTTGGTGCTGGAGGAAGCGAGATAGGAAAAGAATCGGAACCGCTGTGAAGCCTTGCACCGTATACTGGGTATTATTCGTGTACTTTCAATATCCTTGTCCTTTCATACAATGCAGTCATTCTAAGTGCCTTCCACATTGTTGCTGCCCTGCATCTCAGCCGAACGTGCGTCGTCCCGTTGCCCCCGATTGTACTGGCGCAGTTGTTGATAGTTCAGCAGATATGTGATGATGCCGTCGGTGAGATAGAAGAAGGTGCAGAAGAGAAAAACGTATGCGAAGAGGATTATAAGAATCCGTGTGGGAAGCCAGTGGGAAAGTGGGATGTCTGTGAAATCTTTCAGCACGTCATGGGTTGTGAGGATGGAAGGTGAAGCTCACCCTTGCTTTGGAAGTCCATGATGGAGACAATTATTTGGAGGATGTAGTTGGCCAGTACGAAAGAGAGTTGTTGTTGATGTGTGAATGTGTGATGCGAGTGATTGGGGTGAGGGAATTCGAGTCAACGATGGCGAGCGTTTGCTTGTCGCGTCATCACGTGCAGACGCGGAATCGTAAGGCAAGCCATGGTATTGAGAAACAGCGACGAAGGTATGCAGTAATGTATGCAGTAATGAATTGTTCTCGCTGCTTCCTATGAAGTTCTTATCCCTAGTCCTAGACTGCACTAGCACAAGAACACGTTTATGCAGCTTCGTCCTTCACCACAGTATAAGACGGTAGCACGTCATACCACGGTGGCACATCCCCACTCTCCAAGACACCAACGCCGCTCTTCACCACCGTTTCGTAGAGAGGTAGCGTATCTACACTCCTAGTTACGCTTTCATCAACATTGCTCCTTCCAATTTCATGGTTCCGAACATCATCGTCGTTCTGGAACCGATACCCAGGCTGTTGCTGATACATGCACAGTATGCACGAAAAAAGCTTCCACACTATTGCGACAAAGATTCCGAGCCCGAGAATTGCGGCAAACGATATGAGAGCTGTGATGACGACATCCGAAGGGAACGTCGACGGCGGCGGGATTTCGTATTTAGAGTCGCTGACCATTTTGTGGTTGTTTCTGAGTGTAATGGTAGGGCATCAAGTCCCAGAAAAGTTGTTTGATATGTAAGGTTAGGCGTGTGTCTTACGTAAAACAATTCACATTGCGAAAGAGATGAGCTGTGAATGTAAATGTGCTGTTGGCGTATAGAGAGGCTCAGAAACTTGTTTCGTAAGCGATACGTTAATCACGCTAACATATTGATGATATTGGCCTAACGCTTGGAGATTCCTCGCTTTGAAGCTTAATGAATATCTTCTTCCGTCACTTCTTCTTCACAAGTTGTTATCAACATTCAACGGCAGCCCATGACCCTCTGGCTTCGGCTTATGATTCGGATTATCATATCCCCAGTACTCGTAATATTGATCTGCAGCCGGAAGCTGCTTGATGCCTGGCTTGATCATTTCGTCTAGCTTCATCACTTCCACGTACTTATCCATATCTATAGTGTGGGTATCCAGCGCAAAAATGCTTGGAATTCACCCTCGTGATCGAGTAATCATGGGCGCTACGGCCTGATAGCAGTGCAGCAAAGTACAATAGCCATGGCAACGATCTGTTGAAGATATAATCCCGAGGGCGCTTCTGTATAGCGAGCTGTGATACGGTCAACCCCCGCTCTTGTGTAACCTGGCTTGGAAGCTCATAGAAAACTTCGACCTAAGGAGCCATCATTCGAGACTGTTTTCTCGACATCCGGCAATCCAAAATCTCTTCAAATACTCTTAGAAGTTGTATCCTATTCATACTGATTCTTCTCTTCAACTTCAGGCGGGTTTAACCACGTTTGCCATGTCAGAATTCCAACCAAACAGTATATCAACACCAAACCGGCCTCAAATATATGAACTCCCGATCGGTGCAAACAGAACTCTCGCAGAATATCTAGTTGAAATCTTTCCAACGTTCAGAAGGCTCGCAGCAGTTAGAAAGAAGGTAGTTGCACCAGCGACATGCACCATTTTTGGCCACTTTTTGATATCATATCAGGGCTGGGACAATCCAGAAGGAGACAGTTATTGGCAGAATCGACGTGAAAAATCAGAAATAGCAGCGATAGATGCCACGAAAACATTCTATAAGATGACAAAAGAAATCGCAGAAGAAATGCAGGCGAAGACAAGTGCTCTAACGCCAAGAGACCTTAGTGTCCAACTTTTCCAGTCCCTGGATCTATGCATGGCACCAGGCGGGTTCACATGGGGCACCTTGAAGTACAACCCTGATGCAATCGCCTATGGTATCACTCTCCCTCCCGAGATTGGTGGTTATGAAAACTGTTTCCCATTGGCTGCTGAATATGTCAAGTACATGGATATCACCGTGCTCGCGAGTGAGTTCGGCATCGAGACCGTTCCAGTAAACCACTCAGACCACTCCCTCTTCCTCGCTGAGCGTCCCTTCGTTAATCAACTCTTCCAGTTCATTTTCTGTGGCGGTGCCCTTCTCAGGAGTCATCAGCGATCAAAGCACAGACTGGAATTCGAAAGAACGCGCCTAACGACATCCCAGCTCATCCTAGTTATGCAACGGATCATTCCGGGTGGAACAATGGCTGTCCTACTTCGCAGGCCAGACGCTTGGGACGTAGCACGTCTGATCTACCAATTCAACTCATTTGCAAACATCCAGTTATTCAAACCGTACAGGAAACACGCTATCAAATCTACTTTCTACCTTGTGGCTAAGAATGTACAACCAGAGGCTGAGAGTGCAAAGGCTGCGATAGAAGAGTGGAAGATGAGTTGGTCTCGTGCAACATTCGGTGGTGACGAAGGAACCGGAGAAAAAGCTCCTGAAATGGATATTGGGACTGTGGAAAAAATACTGGAAGATTTTGGTCCTCAGCTTATCATGGTGGCGACTCCTGTTTGGAAGATTCAAGCCGCTGCGTTGGAAAGGCAGGACTTCAGTAAAGCTCGGAAGGGTGGCTGAAAGAAGCAGCACTATTAGCCGGAGGGGCTTTTATTTCTATGCCTCTACACTATTTTCAGTTTCTGCTGCATAGAGGGAGTCTAGCTCATGACGCAGCATTTCTCAACCGCAAAATCGAATCCCACATCCAAACCAACAGGCAGCATCCATCCCAGACCCGTCATTTCCCATATTTTCATTTAAATCTCTTCGTATCAAGCAAACATTGATGACATAATGGATTATTTCACCAAACTCCTTAATGAACTACTCGTCACAATCATCGAATGCGTAGACTCAGTCGAAACCCTTGTCGCTCCTTCACAAACTTGTACTCAACCAACACGCGAAGCTTTCTACAAACACGTACGCCTAGGATAGAAACTCAACAAGGCGTTACAAATGGCAAGATTCGTGGCCACGAATTGGGGCAACGCCATCGTCAACTCGATCCGGACAGTGCCCAAGAAAGGCCCGTTGCATGCTGTGCCGGTGCAGGAGGTGACTGATGTAAAACAGGATGAGTTATCGCCAGCACCGGTATATAGCCTCACCTTTTTCCTTTCTTCTACCTGTGTGCGTTCTTGTGCGTTTTTGTATGCGTTCTTGTATAACTTCAGACGAATACCTCGGAGCTGCCTGTTCGTAGGCAGCTCTCCTTTTAGTACTCAGTTATGAATAGTGATACATTCGACTCTATCCTGTATGATTATGAGTGTGATTACTATCCATCCGACGTGCGAACGAACCACCACCACCACCTTCCTTATGCGCAGTGAGATGACCGAGTATGGGTGGGTGTTGGTGATTCAACATGAGCACCTGGCACCGGCTCAATGCGTTCAAAATCAACATGAAGAGTGCATTTACACAAGTAGATGAGCTATGCGCATTCATTCCCTCTCTGCCTAGCCTGACGACTTTCTCACTCAATCTCGTCGATGAAGTAGACCGCTGGTGTTTTTTTGCCAGCACAAGTGCTCTCTGACACCCTGAAAGCGCTTCCGCAATCTGTTGTTAATCTGGAATTGGATACGGAAGGCATCCACACTATTTGGGACAACAAATCCCAAAACTCTGAGGATGTGCATCTATATCACACCATCAGTGAACTCATTCCTCGGTTCGAGACACTTCAATTATGACTATCCTGCTTATGCCCCGAGCTCTTCCATTCCCTTGCCGTTGTAAACGGTGCGCCGCAGACCTTAAAATTACGCCTGGCAGCCATAAATCTCGACTTTGAGCAAGACCACGTCAATAAAGGTGGCGTGCTCGATAAGGTCAGCGACCGTCGGCTCCACGGGAAATCCGATAACTTTCGCAATGATGAGAGCCTCAATCTAAACTATGTTTTTCATCGATCTTCTGCAATTAAAATTGCTTGGATTTTTTCCAGATCTTGAGCGCTTGTAATTGCTTGGTCGACACTTCATCATGTCTGCGTCAGAGATGTTGCTTCGCAGTCCACGACCCAGTACCTGGTTAAATATACAACATCGTACACAGATGGTTCATACTGCGTTCTTCACGGATATGACGATGACGTTTATTGGGATGGTGATAACGAGATTAATGGGGCGTTAATGCACGAGACCCTGTGGTGCAATCGAAGAACTGTGGAAGGGTACCACTCGTTAGGTAGGGACAGTGATGAAGAACGAGTACAGGATAAACCCGCGGTTATTGTGGAGCTTGGAAAGGCAGTTGAGGAAATTTCCCATGAGGGAAATAGACAAGGCTGAGTTGGAGGAAATGCAGAGGACACACCGTGTTGTTGTGACACATGAGCCGTACGTTGCTAAAGAGGACATGGAGGAGGAGGAAATTCCATAATGCACACCGCCTATGCATCCTCTCTGTCGAACCAATATGAAGAAGCTACTAGGGAAAGTTAATAATCAAAAGTTGTTCACGCTAAAGAAATATCAGGGGGAGATGAAAACACGGCTACGGTTCCATATCGACCCACAAATAACCCACTGTTTATTCGCCCCACACTTTGGTAATCCTGGTTCTTGGGCCTAGATCCTAATATCAGAATACTATCACACGTGTGTACAGCAGTTTTCGAAACGATCGAGCATCACCAACCCCTGCGGCGATCACCCGTTTTATTATCTCCACTCCATAGAGTTGTTTCGAGAACATTGCTTGTGTCACTTACTTTTCATATTTAAACCACCACATCCTCCACATCCCCTATTCATTCTACCAGTCTTCAACACACTTGTTCTCAGCTTCACTTGTTCATCCACACCCAACCAACTACCACCATGCAGTTCCCAACCACACTCCTCCTCGCTCTCCTCCCTCCCCTCGCACTCGCCACCCTTGATCCTTGCACCTCCAACACAAAGGGCAAAATTCCTTCAAGTCCCGCCTGCAGCGCAACGAAGACATCAACCGACATCCAAGCTGCGGAGTGCGCATACAACACACGCACGAGCGCCACAGAGACGTTCGCGGTCTGGAAGCGCACAAAGACGAATTCGAACGGTATTAGCTACGGGACATGTGCGGCGTATACATGTACTGCGCCGACGAGCGACAAGATGACTGTGAATACAGACGGATGGACGTTCTTTTGGAAGTAAGTATCACTCTTATTGTCGAGTGAAGTGATGGACAAGACGATGCTCGACGGAATCGTATGCGTGACATGATGAGTGATTGCTGACAAGTCTTAGTGGCAATGGAGAGGACAGCGGTGTGGGAACTGACTGCATCAAGGACCCAAATACGACTGAGTGTGGTTGCGAGAGCTCGGACGGCGTGTTTCATGTCGGGAAAACAGACTGCACGTAAAGACTACGTGGGATCTTGTGCCTATTCCATGCTCTGAAAGCTCGCAGCTCGATTCGTGAGATTGATGTATGATCTGCGTTGGATAGCTGAGGGTGTGGCCGCCGTCGGAAGAGTGGGCTTTCATCTTCAACTGTATATATATTTACGGTAAAACAGAACGTTCTTCGAACGTCCTCAGTAACTTGTCGCCCGCACTTGATTCTTTTGAAACTGTACCCACTGGAGTTAGGCTGCTCGGAGGATTGAAACAAGGCGGTGTCACAACGTGAAGCTCTCCGCGGTACTCCAGCAATTATCCAACAGAGAACCATGAGCTTCTATATTACGGAACTCGGGATTTCTTTTTATTGAAGATCACACGCTGCTCACCTTGATATCTCTCGTCAGCGCCTAACCAATATATATGTTTTCTAGAACATTTCCTCATCAGCCAGCTTAAAAGCTAAATGGCGTCATCATCCTTGCTGTGTAGTCAAAGCCGTCAGTGTACTTATGACTCTTGCATTGTGGTGTGCGTCAATCAAACAAGACACCTGTCTTGAGTAAGCTCCAACCATGAAGATGAAAAGTTACAGTTTCAAGGCCACGAGAATCGAGGAAGGATGATCAATGAAACTAAAGAGGGTTTAGGGTCAATCTTACTTTCTTTCTAGACACGACAAAACGACACACTCAACATCAACGCGCTCTCGCCATTGCCTGCATCAGTCAAAGCCTCCTATTTGTATCTCTCTCATCACATGAATGCCAAAGTGAGCCATTCCCGATGCAGCAGCACAGCCTTGCGTCAACTGTCGCCAAGCCGGACCTTCTTCGTCTCGTACGTACTATGCAGTGCGACACGGAGATTTTTCCTCAGCCTTGCGGAATTCCTACGCCATACAACTCCGTGTTTGCACCTTAGAAATGAGACGAGCGCGTAGACCAGCCAAGCGATACGTACAAGTCGTGAAACCGGTCGTTAACCACGTTTCGAAGCGATTGAAAATACACAACGGGCGCTAAAGGATGTATATATTATATTCATTAAACCTCACATGTTGACCGTCTTACTTAGATTTATGTCGAAACTGTTTTCGATTGGTTGTAATCAGCGTAAAAGGTGGCAGTTTTAAGAAAATAATAATATCGTGGCTATGTCGGTGTCCGAGTGCACGCACACTATGCCGCTTACAGCCTCGCATCCACTCTCCAACCCCGGACCCACTAATAGTCATAGAAATCTGTTCAGAAACAGTCTGCCTAGATCTTTTAGACGGTTTCGCGTAGTCTACCTATTTCCAGATTTAGAGCAACGCATATGCACGGTCGAGGACTTTCATTTCATACCCTACTCTACTTCCTTTTCAGCACACACCGAACGCGAATTCACATCGACTTGAGTGCTCAAACGCATAAATACCGTGAGGCTGACGTGGGAACGGGGCCCTAGTGCCACGTTTTTCGGCATTCAAGTCCACCTGTCATCATCACATCAGCGTCGTAAAATGGTACATAACGGCGCGCCTGACGGCCGCGCCTAACGGCCATGCCTCACATCTTATATTCATGTGTTCGGTCGCTGCGTGGAAGCGAGGTTTGCGAGTCGCCTTGTCAATATGCCGGCTCTCCTGCTGCGTTCGCCATCAACGTCGACGGTGTCGAACATAGGGCAGGTCCCTACTTCTCCTAATGATTCAATGTCTACTCCTACGGATGTTATTGCGGCAGCATCGATATGTCTTTTTCTAACTGTCTCGGCGGTTTGTTTGAGGGCTTTTACTGGGGTGGTACATCTGAGGCGCGTTCAGGTTGAGGATTGTAAGTCTAGTTTTGTTTGGTGGAAGGTAATGCTAATGAGATTAGATGCTATTATTCTTGCGGGGGCTGGCTTCATCGCTTTTATTGGACTTCTGTTCGCTGCTTCAGGCGCTGGTTTGGGACGAAACGACACGACACTTTCCCTCAAGCATCACAAACATGCTTTACAATATTCCAACGGTCTGGACATCGTATACGCACCCATAATGCTTTCTACTAAACTCGCTCTCCTAATTCAACTCGACCGTCTATTCTCCAGTACAAAGAAGGCCCTCACTTACTGGGGCGTACGGACACTCATGGCTGCCGATGCCGTCTGTTACTCGGCCATCTTCTTCGTCTACATCTTTGCTTGCAACCCTAGAGAGAGCCTCTACGATTCGAGTGTGGATGGCACATGCATCGATCAGGGCGTATCAATCATCTCAACTGGGTCTGTCAACATTGTCTCCAACTTTATCATCTTGATCATTTCAGTATGGGGTATGAGCACGCTGCAGCTCTCGGTGAAGCGACAGGCGTTGATCGCATTGGTCCTCGCACTCGGCAGCTTCGCGTGTGTCGCCAGCCTGTGTAGGCTCATCTACGGCATCAGGATCAATACCAACGTGGACTACACGGCCGCTATTTTGCCTGTACATCTGTGGTCGTAAGTGTCAACACAGCTCTATCAAGTATGAGATTGAATTAACGACGTCCAGCCTGGCCGAACTCACTACTCTCATACTCTGCGCCTGCTGCCCAACCTTCCCTCGTCTCTACCAATACACTCAGGGAGAGTGCTCACCCAGCCATTCCAGGTGGCTGCATAACAAGAAGTCCAGCACCGATATTCCTCTTGTTGATCTCGAAGAGCAATCAGTTAAGCGAGACACGAAGTCTAAGAAAACCACAAAATCCTCTCCCAACCGCCTAACTAGGAATGTTTCAACATCCCTCCCCAAGAGAAGCAAGTCTCAAAATACCGGTAGGACCAACCCACGAAAAAACTCACCAAGCGGATCAAAAGCCCCCTCAAGAAGTTCATCTCGAGCCTCCTCCAAATCCACACCCCGAGAACCTCCGCGCAACTTCTCTCGAAACCGCGACAGGAATTCCTCTCCTACACCCATAGAAACCCGGAAAACCATTCCTCGCGCCCCGATCCGCCACATATCCAACGCCCGCCACCCTCTCCAGACGATGACCCCAATTCCCGAATTCACGCGTCCATACTCTCACCTCTCCTACGAAACCTACGACGAAAACAATAACATCGACTTCTCACCAATCACACCTAGCTCACCAACACAGTCGCATTTCCCTCTATCGCCTACTTCTACACACGCCCCGGTGTCGCCTGCGCAAACAGAGTTCTCTGTAGCGCAGACCGAGTTCAGCGTCGCCGAGCTGGAAAGCGCAAGGCCAATGAGAATTCTGCCGGTGTACTTTGCAACAATTAGGAAAACGATTAGTGTGAGGGTTAGTAGCCATACTAATCTGGGGAGTCCTATGAGCTGGCGGAAGGGAAACCTCGGATGGTGATTGGCCGGTCAATGAGGAAGAGATGGGTTTGCATGAGCTTGGAGTCGGGCGAGCGAAGTGTCTGGTGGTAGTACATACCAACGGGGAAGGACGATGAATGATGCGTGGGTGTTCGCATCAGCATCCATACCTCTGTGTCAATGATATCCACCCACACCGTCAAACCCATGGTCCCAACACCGCGTACGAAACCGATAATTGGACGATCGAGCTGTATACGGCTTCATCGAGCGCCGACTACAAGACACAATAGCCTACCGTTTGTGTCGCATAGTCTAGAAGGGTCTATCATCGCTGTACTAGTATTTAGTCGATTACAGGGATGACTATCATTGTTGAGGTCTGATCGTTGAGAGGCAGGGGTCGAGTCATAAGATGCAGATGCGAACCTCGAGCCCTGCGTCGGGATGGCGTTGGATCGTGCATGGCGCCAAAACGGCATAGACGCAACATCGTCACAAAAACATTCACGAACATGTTCCCCGCCTCGGTGCAGATGTTGGGTGACACTGCGTTGCCGACACACAGATCGATATCATGCATATATGATCGCGCTCATGCATCGATCGGCTCCGAACTCGTTGAGCCCCACGTCATGTGCATATACATATGTACCTACTGTGGCACCCACCATGCTTAATCGCATCCCCTCCCGGCCCGTTGTCCTGCATGATTAGCAGCTGTTCGACATCCAGCGGTATCCTTGTCTATCGAGCGTACTATCGGTCTCAACATCCTGTTCTACGAGATGGCGACGGCAACCTACAATCAAGTTACGCAAACGGTCTTCACCGCCACCATCATCATCATTACCATCATCATTATCATGATCGGCGCCTCAGTCTCAGTTTCAGTCTTCTTTGCAATTTTCACCTTTCGCATCTTTTCTGAATTCTTATCGCTTGCTTCGTTCGCTGTACCATAGTACTATTCCCTATCGTGGTTTCTTTTGTGGTTGGTTCATTTGGTTTTGCTAGTATGTTAGCATTATACCCCCATAGACTTTCTTTCTCGTGGTTTTTTTAGCATAGAATATAATAGAATAGCATAGCATAGCATAGCATCGGCGAAACCCTCCTTATATTTCGAGGAGGCAGGAGGGAAATACGGCCTGGATGCCGTTTCAGCGTAACTCCAACATCAGGCGTTCATATTTTCCCAGTTCTCATCCCTCTAAGGATTCAATTTCTTTACTCTTACTATTATCATACTCTTGCGTTGAAGCTTTTATGTTTTTCTTCAAGCTAGATGTCTATCCATGCATTTGTTACCTGTCCTTGCTCTGTCCAATTCGTAGAAAAGAGTGAGGGAAAAATGGCGGCTGAAGAAGTGAAATGATTTAGAAAAGGAAATTCGTATATGTTCTAAGGACCGAATTATATGGTACACAAAGGAAAATGCAAGCCAAGTATGAGTTTTTTCCCATGGTATAAAGCTCCCACAACTTATCCCTTGCCATTCGAAAGATGGTCGGCTTTCAAACGCCAGAGAAACCCCAGGATGGGGGAAGGAATGAAAAGGACTGACTAGCAGGAAGAAATGATTGACCTGAAAAGAAAAAGGAAAGGAAAGGATCGCACCGCAGCATACTTTTCTCAACACAAAACTCATTCCCTTTTCGCCCACTCAGGGCTTGAACAATTGCTCCTTGCGGAAAAACGCAAAAAAGCCGACACAAACAACCCCCTGAAAAGCAAGCGCAATCCAAAACAAACTGTTCCCAAGGCCATCCAAACTAAGCGCCAGGTTAGGGAAGATAGGACCGGGCCCAAGTTTATCCGGTGCACTCCCCCTCGCCGCGATCGTTGCCAAAGACCCCACAATCTGCGCCGCTGTCAATGTAAATGCCACATGGAACCTCGTCATTGTCTGCAACAAAATCATCCCAAACCCGACACCCTGGAGCGCATCCAAGACGCCGAGCCACAGCCATACTGAGCGTCCGAGCAGTGCGCCGAGTTCGGGTGTACTTGCCCAGGGGATGAAAGATCCCATTCCCGAAGTCCCCCAGAGCATTTGGGCCCAGCGCGGGGCGCCGAGGCCGATGGCGAAAATGGGAAGGATCCAGGAGTGCTCGATACTGAGTCGTTGGAAGACGGTGAATATGGCGAGCCAGACTAGAATGAAGAAAATGAGGACCAGGATGACAATGCTCCATGTAGGTACGAGGGTGGAGGACCATAGATACGCCCAGTTGCGTCCGTAGGGCGCGGAGAGGAAATAGTTTTGGATGATTACGACGAGGAAGAACCAGAGTATGATTTTGCGGCGGCGTAGCGATTGGTAAAATGATGGAACGGAGCCGGGTGCTGAGCGGTAGAAGTCAGGGAGGCCGAGGAAAAGCGCGATGGCGATGGCGCCAAGGAGGAGCGCAAGGGGCGTAGTCACGGCTGTGATGTATGGACTTGATGCGAAGCCTGTGGGGGGTTGGCCGCTGGCGGAGACGGAGGCCAGGCGGGTGCCCCAGTACCAGAGTACCGTGACGTAGATTTGTTGGGTCCCTTGGACGGCGCAGGCGCGGAACACCCATGTATGTGTTGCGGTGCCGCCTTCGGACCCAAAATTTAGTGCGAAGAAGAGAGAGCCGGAGCCGGATGCGAGGGCGTAGATTCCTGTGGCGGTATTTTGGACCCATTCGCGTGCGTTGGGGGAAGAAGCGTAGGGTGCCATACCCAGGATAAAGAACGCGAGGGCGTAACAGATGAAAGGGAGGGCAATGACGTAGCGCGATTGTACGGTACGGAAGAGTGTCCACCAGAGGATTGAAGCAGCAAGGTAGATGCTGGCTACGGTGTAGAGTTTGTTGGCTGTTTGGCCTTGTTCGCCGGTTAGAAGAGTGATTTGGTAGCTATTCGCTGAAAGAATCTGACCGAGGGCGATGAAGAATGCGAAAATAGGCCAGTCGCGGATCTTGTATTGAACGATCTTCTTGAAGCCCTTTGCTGGAGTGAAGTCATTTCCGAGCTGGAACTCATCGGCGACGATGGTACCGGATCGAACGGATATGCTACTGCTGCCGCTCTCGCTGCCCTCGCTAACTTCGGTTTCGCGGATGGCGGTGACCTTCGAGGAAGCGCTCTTAACGCCAAGTTTGGCGTCATAGAAGCGGCTGAACCAATTTTTCTCCGACTTAACGATAAACTCCTCGATGCAGAGTTCATTTGTTGACGTGTGTCCATTAAGTCCGTTGAGGAGTCGGTCGAATTGCTTCGTGTAGACACCCTGTGAGTCAGTGAAGAAAGGCTCGACGTTCTGCATGCGATAATTCTTCTCATCACCAACCACCGACTCCAGACTTAAAATTGAAGGTCTTGCACTCGAAGCCTGCGAGAAAGGAAAACTCGTACGTGGGTGATGCGACTCGTTCGAGGCGGTTTGTCGACCGTCGCTGGAAGATGACTGCGACATATTCGAATCGTGGGAATTCTGGCGCGACATTTGTGTAGTGATGAATTGGTGATCCAGGGTCCTGCGCATATCTTGTGAAGAAAAGTAAGCATCGTACTCCTGCTCGTGGCCGACGCTGGGAATCGGGAAGAGAGAAAAGTTATTGGCGTGTCCAATGGGAGTCATAGTAGTAGGTGAGCCACGTGTAGGAGTCCCAGAGGTGGATGCAACTGTAGAGTCGAGGCTGAGGGGTGCGGGCAGTCGAGTATGACTACGGCCAGGACCAAAGCTACGAGGAATAGGAGGAACAGTCTCATCGTGTTGGCCCTCCTCACGAATGGAACTGGAAGATCGGCTGGTAAGACGACTGGCAATGTGACTTCCCATGCGACTGGACGGTCTTGTAGCCATAGGAGAGTTGAGTGCGGTCCCAGGGGGCGATGGCAATGGAGAAAGAATCGATGGAGTTTTGGCACCTTCCGGAACAGAAGCACGAGCGCCAGCGAGACGCTGGTGGACTTGAGTAGACCCCGCGTGCAATTTCTCGAGACCCTCCAACCATTGAGCAACAGGGAAGCGCTGAAGTGAAGAGCGAGCCCTCATCTCAGCGCGAACCTCTTGAGACGATGCCATGGCCGCTTTGATAGCGCTCTGGAATTGGCGCACGAGATGCTTCGTCGCAACGCTCTCGATTGTGAACCACCATCCAGGCATCTGACCCAGCCCACCAACGCGCGACCCCACGCCGAGTGCACCCTTGCGACCGAACTCAACAGCAACCAACCCAAAAGGCTCGTCACGCGAGGGAATCAGGGCAAACTCAGCACCGCTGAAGATGCACGGCGGAAGTATGGTAAACTCGG
Source organism: Corynespora olivacea (assembly GCA_019202945.1). NCBI lineage: Eukaryota > Fungi > Ascomycota > Dothideomycetes > Pleosporales > Corynesporascaceae > Corynespora > Corynespora olivacea. The sequence goes on from JAGQEM010000157.1 coordinate 39,017, forward strand.
GCTTGGAGCACACGCGGTCAGGGTAGATCTCCATAAGACGGTGTAGCTTGAGGGCAGCAAACTTTCCGTAGAGATCAATTACAGGTCCGATGCAGATCAGCTGCGCCTTGGGGTTCTTCTCGAGGATAGATGGGAAGACATCGGCGATGAGATCAACGCCCTTCTGCTGAGACCAGCGACCCACGAAGACAAAGAGTTCGGCTTCAGGGTCAATCTGCAAGCCGGCCCATTCCTGCGCCTGTGTTCTCAACAGCCCGCGTCGGGCCTCCGTCTCAGCGTCGACAGCAATCAGGTCGGCGACCTTTTCGCTCTTGCTCCACGGCGCAGTGTCCGAGGGATCTGGATTAGGCAGTGAACCGATCTTGGTCAAGCCCCAAAAGATCGGATATCTAGCGAAGGATCGTTTCCCATATTTCTTCGACACGCCGACAGCTCCGTACCCACGTTGGTGAATGCGGAGGTAGCTGGCTCCGGCATGCAGCATGTTGAAGACCTCGCCGAACTGAACATACTTGATGACGATCTCCTTGCTGAGATTGAACACCCTGCAGATCTCGTCCATGTCCTTGGCGCGCTTTATGGACCAGAGACCTTGGAACTCGGCGTTGTGAAGCGAGAGGCAGCAGGGCGGCGCGCCGTCAGGAAGCATGTACAGCGGAGCGAGAGTGCCGTGGTAATCGTTGATGTGGTAAAGATCGATCTCGGGGAATCGTCGCATCGTTTCAGCAATGCACTGATTCCACGCAGAATAGTAGACGGCACTCTCCATATCGTCCATGCGCGAAGGATACGGATCGCTCCTTGTCTGAGCACGGAACACCGGTGCATCGAGGAGCACATAAGTGATGTTTTGGTAGCGATGGTACTGAACATTTATGCTGCAGAGCTGTCCCAGAATAGTGATCTCCATAGGCTCGCTGGGCTGATCGGTCGGGTACTCGAGATCGCCAACACACGGCACGACCCATATCAGATTCTTGTGATGGAGGTTCTTCCCCATGAGTGAAGCCATGACACCAAGACCACCAATCTTGACCTTTAGCTTCCAGTCCTCAATTTCGTACTCCATAGTGGCAAGAAGAACGGTGCTGCGACGACTATCATCAACCATGGCAAAGCCTTCTTGTCGCTCAAAAGCTGGTAAAGTAACCTGCTTCTGTTTGTTCAAGCGGGTTGGATTCTTCCAAACGGCTCCAGCAAAGACCAAGAATCGGGAGATGAGATTGGACCGCTTCTCAGCCAGCCCACGCTCATTGAACTTGACATCGTAGAAAGATTTGCGGAAGAGGTAGATGGCGAACGCGCCGGTGACGAGCGGTATGAGGGCGAGCAAAATGGAAATTGCCAATTGTCTCCATGCAGATCCAACAGGTTCGAATGTATATCGCAAGTTGCCGTCATTAGCAATAACCCTGACTCCGGTATATGGCATACCCGGATTCGTAATATTGATCCGATTCTTTCCCAAACTCGTCGGCGGAAGCCAATCTAAGACGCCATCGAGGTCGACATCGCCGTACATCTTCGATTTATCCGGCTGTCCATCCGGATTGATGCCCCAAGTGCTAAGAATAACTGTGGAAGGGTACTCGGTCATCATGTCGAAATGCCACTCCCCGGCACCTGCATCGTGCATCATATCCGGAAGGCCGGCGTCGAATCCATAGAGATTCCAAGGGCCCGTAACATGCATATGAGGCCAACGACGTGGAGTTGAGAAGCCGACGTCGCCGTGTTGCACATGTTCCATGCTGCCAGCCATCTCGCCCCAGTACCGGATCATCACGTGTTCACCCTTCCACGCTTGGTCTTTTGTACCGGACCATAGCTGCTGAGTTATGGTGGCGTTAGGTGTATAGTCGTGCCATTCGCTCCAAGTAGCGCCCCAGTTGAGTGTGTATTGCCATTTGTCAGCACCAGTAGCTTTGTGTGTGACCGTTAGTGCTCCCGATGTTTCGTCCCGATGTAGAAGCGACGAAGAGTAGTTAGAGGAGATTGGGAATACCATAGGATTGTCAGACTGGCCAACGCGGAACATGAAATGGTCCACAGCTTGGGTGTAGGATATGCTCGACTGGGAAGAGACATTGTTGAGTGTGTAAACGTGGATGCCATCGTACACGTTCTCCAGCTCGCCTTTCATGACCCAAGCAGTACCGATTTGACCAACATAAACTTGGTTCGTATTGACCTTGACATTGGAACACGAGACGCTGGAAGAGTTCAGCCTCGCACCTTGGCCGTTTCTAGTCGTGGATCGGATGGAGAAGTTGCGAACCACATTTTCGCAGTTCATTTCACTGGAGAAGTGGACCTCAATGGGGATCGTCTGCGGCTCGCCATCAGGAACTTGAGAGATCAAGCGCTGGTCATGGCTGGGAACAACACGGGTAATGGTCGGGCGAGGTTCGGCAAACTTATCCTTCGGTACGAAGAGCTTATAACCCCAGGGAGCCATCTCGTAGCTGCTGAGACACCCATTAGGCAGACTTGAATCGGAAGTGTTGAGATGAGCCACGGAAGTACCCAGAGTGATTTCTTCGTAAGGGAAGAACAAGCTCTTGACGGTGGTACCTGCTGGGAAAGGTGCAATAAGTCCTTCAGTCTGATTCTGGCAGTTGAAACTGTAGTTCATCGTCTTGTTCTCGTTGGAGTATATGATCCAGACGTCCTGGTTTCCAAGCGCTCCAGCCGATGAGAAGTCCTGCACGTTCGGAAAGGCGGCGCGATGAACACTCCAGATACCGGTTGGCGAAGGCATGCCAAGGCTGCCGGGAAGATAGATGTTGTGATGCTGAGTCGAAAGTGTCTGAAGATGTACGCCATCGTTCAGCACCTGGTACTGATCTCGGAGTTCATACTGCCTCTTGAGAATGTTGCGCATGAAGTGGGAAGGGTCGCGGTGATCTAGGCTGACAGAATCGTCTTGACAGCCATACATGGACTTCTCGAACGGCATGTCGACGTAAACCTCAGCACCCAATCTGTAGCATCCGTGCATCTGCCAAGCGCGCTGGGATGCCATAGGTGTTCGCCCGAAGATATAATCAGAAGCCTGATTCTCCAAGACGTACGATTCCTGCTCTTCACCCCAAAGCTGGAACGGCGCACCAGGCATCAATATATTTGCAAGGAAGAGACCGAGAAGGTGCTTCTGGGTACCATTTGCAAGACCAGGCCACCGGAAAACATCCTGGTTCGTCATACCCCAGAGATGTCGTGGATCAAACTCTCCCGTGCACGCGTTGGTGAAGTCTTCGTGAAGAAGAAGCTCGTTCCAAATCTGGACAAAGTCGACACCTTCAAGCCCAATAGGTCCATCCAAGCCAAGAAACCTGGTCATGGCTCCGTAGAAGGGGTACATGAAGGCGTCACCGTCGAGGGCGGACATTCCACGTTCACGGATAAAGCTGGTGCTGTTGGTATCCTGGCCACGAACGGCCGCCTCCAAGCTTGGCCAAGCCATATTGGGCTCCTTCCCGCGACCGATGATCAATGAGGCGTATGGAACTTTGCTAACGATCTCGCCAACGATGAGGAAGTTGGTCTTGTTGTAGCGCGTTGCGCATTCACGCTGGTAATTAGACCATTTGGCATGAACGTCGATGGGGGTTTGGGCAGCCTTGTCCATTCGGAAACCGTCGATATCGAGCATAGAAATTTGCATGCAGGAGAAGTGCATAATCTTGTCGAGTACATCATTGCGCCAAGTTCGGAGACGATCTTGCACACCAGCAAATTTGGCGAGCTGAGTTTCTTCGACGGGCACTTCACCAACACCTTTCATGTCGCCATACTGTCATGTGATTAGTAATGAGGAGAGTTATGAGATTCCATAGAGCTCACCTGATCGAACTCGCTATCCTTGCAAGGCCGCTTCATAGCGTCAATGACAGTCTGATTGTGGAGGGGGTACCCATCGGCTCCCCACATTCGCGGGTAGGTGCAGGTTGCTGACTCATCGTTCCCGATGGCGAAGTCGAGATATTGGCGCGATGACTTGTAGCGCACGTTGTACTCATCCCACTTGAAAGGTGCGGAAGTGTTCTCGTTGCCAACCCACTGAAGAAGGTCTCCCATGGTACCCAGAGTATTATCCAAGACGACGTACATACCACGACGATGCATCTCAGTAATCAAATTCCTCCAGTCTTCTATCTGCCCGTGATGGTGATCGAGAAGGGTAAAGTCGAGAGCACCAAAACCATCACTGGACCATGGCATATTGATGAAGGGAGTCCCAGAGAGGTAAACAGCCTAGACATGTTAGTGGTATCCGCAGGAGAAATACGGCTTCCATCATACCTTCACGCCCATTCCCTGCAGATAATCCAGGTTGTTCATCATGCCTTTCGCGTCGCCGCCAAAGCGGAACTGATTGCTGTTCCAATCATGTTCAAAATTTGTACCGTTCGCCTCGTTGTTGGTCGGGTCACCGTCGACATAGCGGTCGAGTGTAAGAACGTAGAAGGGGATGCGCCAGTTCTTTGGAGATGGGTGGAAGGTGTGATTCTCCCACTCTCCCCAATAGTCGAGGGGATCAGTGGCACTCTTGTTCAGGTTGAGGTTCCAGCCTTCGTGCGTAGGGTCATATCGAAGCGCACGGGCGAAGAGAACGAGACAGAACAGAGACAAAACATTGCGAAGGGCATACATTGTCACAGTCTCAATGCTCGGAGCGAGGAAGCAATAGTTGAAAATAGTGAATGCTTGCCGGGCAAGGGCTGTGAGCACGGTAGGACACTTTTATGTTCAGACGGAGCATCCCTTTGATGTCATGCATCAGAAACTGCCTGGGGATACAGGGTGGGACAATCCCTTGTAGCGCTGCACACAGCGGCAAAGTCATGACAACCCGTATGATTAGAGTACAGCTGTGACAGGGACCGCCACTATGGCATGTGAGTCGAGGATGAGAGAACAGGGAGGAAAAGTGGAGAGGACAGGGCTAAATTGGGAACGCAGACGCATGGGTCACCTATGCAGTTGACCGCACGTTCCTGGCATCCTGGCGTCGTGTTAGCTGTTGCGGCTGCAGGCTGAGTGTCGTGTTGAGAGCGCCATCGGGAGCTATCTTTCGGGAGGGAGGGCTGAAGGCTCTTCAGAATCCCGATGCAGGACCAATCTCCAGAGCGAAAAGCAGTATGACGAACAGTGTTGATGGGGCAGTGATCTGCACCATGTTCACTAGCGTAGATGTGCGAGAATCTCTCCGGCCAGGGGAATAGTACGGGAGTTATTAAGGTTAGCAGGGTTGACGAAGAAGGCTTGTAGCGCTGGAGCCTCAACGGTGCGTGTAGCCAGTAGGAAATGCATGCGCTACTTGTCGTAGTCATGATTCCGGCATGGAATAAATATGCGAAGGCGCTTGAAAGAAGAATCTGCATGTTAGCGATCAGGGTTCAAATACTCGGGAGCTGCATTGGGAAGTGGGCAATCTATCAGCCTGTTAGCCGCGTCCCACACAAACCAGACGCCAAACAAGCCGACAATGGTCCATTCACCTCCTTCTCTTGGAATGCATTGGTGAAGTGCGCATGGTCGGCCAACTCAGCAGTTGCATCGGCCCCACGAGTCGAAAGCTGTATGTACCTGGACGTAGTACCAGACCAGCCCACGCAGGCTGTTTATGCCACTGGTTCCTTTTGCTACGCCATCTACATAGTAGTGCGTCCCTGCTTGCAGCTCAAGGAGCGCATTTATTGTGGCTGGACTGCAAATCATGATCTGCATGGAGAACTGATAAGCACATACAGAGCCAATCGAAGCTTGGGACGTGGTGGACCTGTTGAGACGCCACCTTCGCGTGTCGGGAGCTTATTTAGCTGCATCGTTAATCTCCATCTCGAGCAGTGGGGTGGCGCTCATTGGCACGGCATCGAGAAGCGAGCACACGTACGGCAAGGTACGCCTGTTGTCTCTTTCATGGGCCGCTCGGCTTCTAGACTAAATGGTCCATCCGCTAAAAAAACAACTTCGAACGTCCATCCCCAAAGACGGGACAAAGATGAGTGGTCCTGTAAATCTCGAGTCAATAGTCGCGGAGACCAGGGGAAATGCATGGACGCGGAACAAACCTGCACACTCGATGCGGAGCCCTGTCCGGATAGAAACTCGGCACGAGTCGCAAAAGAAACGACTCCAAGTCGGATGCTTGATAGAGAAGCACAAGATTGGAGCAAGGGGACCCGGCGCATGTTCCGTCGTGATACTCTTGCGATGTGGTAGCATCCGCGGCACGGAATCAGCCGTGCTGCATATGTAAAACCGCCAGGCTGCCCGATAGACAGCACACTGCCGATGCTGCAATACGAAGCAAGTTTCGATAGAAATCAAGTTCAGGGTGGCATACGTGGTGTGGCGCTGCTCCTGGGCAGACAAATACGTCTGGAGGGTCCAGATTATTGGACTGTGCGACGAAAAACATGGCAATGTTCCAAAGTGACAGCAGCATCCGCACTGGTGCAACAGTGGACATATCGATCGACAAGGGAATCTTAAATAGGACCGGGGTAGCGCACATGGCCGAGCTTCGAGCGACATCCACAGCTGCAGACAAGAGTGTATAGATATAGATGGTAGAAAGAACCGCACATGATGGAGAGCTGTCGAAACCGTTATTATTCACGACAACCCTTAGTTGGCCAAGCGCAGCGGAGGATCTAGGTGTCTTCGTCCGTCAATGTTGAACGAAGGGTTATATTGACGGTCGAAGCACTTTGCAGGCTTCTGTTGGAGTGTGGGACACGCTGGTCGGCCCTGCATTCAGTGCAAAGATTTCCTGCATGTCTACACGAAGGGTTGGAGATTCGGTGTTGTAAATCCGGGGTACAGTGTGCAATGGTTTGCATTCCAGAGCCGTCTCGGCATTTGGTGTCACTCAACCAGGGATGGATTGGAATGCTGGGAGAGGCCGCCAGACGTGCTCAGATGGGATCGCACTCTTCCACCGGTGTATTGCTGCAGCGAGCCGTGGGAGGATGTGTTACTCGGATGGTGCATTGCAACCCTCCCTTCCCGCCGGCCGTAGGGAAAGCCGTGTATATTGACATTTTGAACCGGACCAGACGTTGGCTTTGACACATAGCTATTGTTGCCTTGGTGTGCGCCTTCTTTCACCTCCACTGTGTGGGCTCTGATCCAGCCCTGGCGTTGTACATGTCGAACATGGTCTTCCATGGTGCGCGATGTGAAAGAAAAAGAAGGAGACGGAACACCATCGATCGCCCGATGCAGCGACGGGGAGTCCTACGACGGTTACACAGCAAATCGCGATGGTTGGGCTCCAGGTAGAGGTAGATATAGAGGTGGAGGTGGAGATGAAGGAAGGTTCAGGTGTTCCTGCCAGGTCTTTTTTTTCGTGCCACTACTGCGCCACTCGATCATTGGCATTGAGACCGCTGTGCTTATGATGACTTTTCGCTAACAACGGCCGGATTTACGAGCCCCCTCCATCTCCGTAATGTCCGTTTATCTGCAACCTCACTCATCACCTACGAGGCGACTTTGCGTACCTAACCAGTGACTGAGCATAGACGTCGCCGGAGTTATCGGTGAACGGAATATGCCAATCCCCTCGAAGAGCTTAATCCGTACAACAGTGTGGTATAAAAGGCATACTCTGAAGGTCGATTCCATATTGGTTACTTGTTTTACACCTCGCGCAAGGTCGTACGACAGTCATCCAGACTTTCTATAGGTCAGCTTTGCATCTTGGCTATGTCTCAACCTATGGTAGATATGAGACGGAGGTGTTAGCTATGTAAACCCGAGCAAATCAGCGACGCTCACAAAAAAGATGGAAATAACATATAAACGGATGTCGGTCGCGCGGAGGGTATCCATCAATCCATAAACTCTTTCACCACCGCAATCTTCTGCCCCCAACATGGCCATTGACAAGCACATCATCCTCATTACCGGCGCCAGCAGCGGCATCGGCCTCGACACTTCCTACGCCCTCGCCGCCAACACGCCAACCAACCACATCCTCATGGGCGTCCGCAACCTCGCCAAAGGCGAAACCTGCCTCCAAGAACTCCAAGCCCGCGAGCCCAAAGGCACCCTCACCCTCATCGAACTCGACGTCAAAAGCGACGAGTCCATCAACGCAGCCGTAAGGAAAATTGAAACAGACTACGGGCGTTTGGACATCCTAATCAACAACGCCGGCATCGGGATCCAAGGATCCCATCCCGCCCGCGACGACCTCCGCACCATTTTCGAAACGAATGTCTACGGTCCTACAGTCCTCACTCAAACCCTCATCCCTCTCCTCAAGAAGTCCAAGTCGCCAAAAATCGTCAACGTAACCTCCGAGCTCGGAAGCATTGCCCAGCGTTCCGATCCGAAGGACCAATCCTACCTCGCCGACTTCACAGCATATCGTATGAGCAAGGCGGCGCTCAACATGTTAACAGCCTGCCAGTACAAAGAGATGAAGCCGTTTGGGGGCAAAGTTTGGGCGTTTTGCCCAGGCTTTGTTATTACAAATCTGTCGGGCGAAGGAAAGAGACAGTGGAGGGCTGATAATGGCGCGGAAAGCTCGGAGACGAGTGCGAAGGGCATTTTGGAGATTGTGGAGGGGGAAAGGAATGCTGAGGTGGGTATGTTTATTGCGAGGTATGGAAGGCAACCTGCTTGGTAGATCCGTATAGTCGCATCTTTTTTGGTAGTGAATAGGAGTAGATGCGGTGTTGTATGCTACTAATTCTTTTTGAAAACAATCTGATGTACTATGCCACTTCATCATGATGACACCCACGAGCGTGCGCCTTGCCTTCTCAATCGGATAGGTCACCTTGTTTCATCTCACAACCGCAACCACAAATGTAACTCTCCATCTGCACCAATAAGCGACAGTACATAACTCAGCACAATGAGCTGAGCCGGCCAATCATGGTCAAAACATTCTAAATATATTTCTATGCATACCAAACCGCATATGCGTGCAGAAATTTCTGCCATAAGCCACATGGCCGGTTCATGGCTCATGCAATAGTCTTAAAAAGGTTGCCTTGGCAAGTCACAGTGTCCAAAGCCCGGCGTTCATGGCGTTCAATCATTGCATCCATATTACAGTGTCATTCTATGGCAATCACACAGAACAAGAAAACTACCAACTGATGACTATACGTTGTAGGGTAGCTTTGATTCTGGCTCCTTGCCATTGGGGCATTCTTTCTAGGGATGAATCTAGTTTTGGCGCCGAGTGGGTGCAGAGACAGGACGTTGAGAGGGTTGAGAAACGGTACCACAGTTCAACATTTAGGCCCCATAACCATGTGATAACTGGCTCATAGAGATATAAAAAACACCTCTCACTATACTTCACACTCTGCACCTAACGCTCCCACCCGTCCAAAACCTTCTTGAATCAAGGCACACGCTTGACAGTTTACCTTCAGTTTCACGTCGGTCAGCCAGACTTTGAGTACATTTCCATCGGGAATATCTGACCCCAAAGTCAAATATCGCAAAGCAAAAAATGCTATCTCCACAGCCTTCCCCGGAACTCCCACCCCTCGCCCGCCTTCCCCCTGCGGAAGACGAAACTGAAGACTCCCACCAATTACTCTCCATTTCATTCGGTCAGAACCCCTCATTCTCATTCTCATTCTCATCTTCATCCAATAATCCCTCTCCTCCCGCCTTACCATCATCGAACGAGCCCCCTCCAAGCCCTGCACCCTCGTTGCCACCCGCATACTTCTCCCCCATCATCCACGACGCAGGGTCCTACTCTGACAACCCCCCGTTCCCCTCAAATCCACCCCCGGCCTACAACACCTTCTCGTCGCTCTTCACAGAGATGGAAATGCTACAAGACACGATACAAAACCAACAATCCCGCATCGAAGACCTCGAGCAACGCAGAGCCACCCACGACAGGCTGCTGTGTCGCCACATCATCGCCATCGAAAAGCTACGAGCCAGTATGCAAAACATGGAGGAGGTGACTATGAGGCAGATGCGAGTGCTGGAGTGTAACAATGAGATGCTGGTGGAGCTGGTGGAGAGTCATTCGAACATGTTAGAGGAGGTGGTCATAGAGGTCAGAAGGATGGAGGGTGAGGAGAGGGAGAGGGCAGAGAGGAGAGCGAGGGCAGAGGAGGAGAGAAGAATGGCGGAGGCGGATTATGTGGGGGGAGCTCAAGACACCGCGGTAGCAGTGATGCGTCCGTCGATTTCGGCGACTGCTTTTGCGGCTTTGAAAGCGGTTGCTCGCAGGCTGCGGAAATGGAGGTGATCAGTAGTCTGAAGGAAAGGTTCACAGAAAATATACGAGATAGATCGATGGGATCGTGAAATCGTAATGCGTAGTGATGGTATTTGGTGACCAACGCTCACAAAAGGAGACTAGCCAGTGAAATAGGCCTAACAATATATGTATGCATGGATTTGTAGCCATCCATTGGCGTAACTTGAATGCATTTCTCTCCCTCTTTTTTCACGGTGTTATTGCATCCCGAATGTACAAATTGAAGCAAAATCAACAAAAGATTTTCCTCACCAACCATTGCAGAGCCCTTTCACATTTCGTACTATGTGACGATTGCCTCTTCCGTGAGTGGTGGACCGACAAAAACTCTACCAGGCTCAGATGCCGCACCCCTAAGTTCAGCCTCAACATTACATCCAATCAACACAAATTGCGCATACGGCCCACGTTCCTCCAAAAAGAATCGTTTTTCTAATATCCAACCTCACGATTTCCTACGAGGAACCGAGATATCGGAACTTCCGTGTCCACCCGGTCCGTCCCAGTCCTACACTCCCTACGATAAATTCTCCTTGGAGGTCTATATAAGCCGCACTCCCACTTCCACTTCCACACACACACGCGAAGCCTCTTTATCGAACAAAACTGTCTCTTCTACGCTACGCTGAATAAAAAGTCAACTTTTATTTGGAGAGGACTTGTTCGTTGCTACTTCTACTTTCATCGCTGCCACTTTTTCTTCCATCGCTACCACTGCTATTTTCATCGCAAACAACAATGTTTATCCAACTTTTCTTTGGCGACAAAGGCTTCTTTTCCCCCGCTTCCAACTCCACTTTGCAAGCCAAAACTTCAAACAACACCTCCAACCCTACCATCACGGAAATCACACCCCTCACCTCCTCACAAACAACCTTTCCCATCCCAACAGCAAATGGCTCGTCATACTCAGCCACCCTCCAACGTCACGCTTTGCAGGCCTCTTCCCCTTCAGCTTCCTTCTCCTCGTCCTCATCCTCTTCAGCTTCCTTCTCCTCTTCCTCTTCCTCCGACACGCGAATCGGAGCCGAAAACACAAACACAAGCGAGAGCCAAAGCCTGGGTGATTTCTGGGGCGCCTTCGAGTACGACGGGCCTGTGCGAGGGTCCTCGGAGAGGGATTTGGAAGCTGGGGCTGCGGGGCAGGGAAGTGGTGGTGATGATACCGTGTGGGGGTCTTGGAGGATGGTGGTGTTGGTGTTGGTGGCCATTTGTTGTATTCTTATTGTGGGGACTGCGTGTGTGATCCGTGTAGCGGCGATGGAGTGAATGGTGGGGATGCAGTTGGGAGGTGGGTTTGGGCTGAAGTTTGATGGTGGCGATGGGAGTTTGGGTTTGTGGGTGGAGTAGCGGAGTCTGCGATGGTTGGAGAGGATAAACCATCGCAGGTTGGTGGATATGTGTAGTGTTTTGTTGTTTCACTCGGTGAGGGTTGCCCGAGTACCGGCCTGGAAGATACGAACAGCGAAGACGAAGCTGCAGCGGAATTGTTTTTCTTTTCTTCCCTTCGTTTGTGAATGTGTTTTGAGAGAAACAGCGACTTGAGGGATTTTGCACTCTATAAGTATGAAGAAATGGCATGATATTTTACTATAGAATAGCATTTCTATAGTAGATCCAGTCTCGATGGTCGATGTAGTCCAAGCACAGCCAACCTCACTCCGCGTGAAGAAAGTCAGTCATCCTTACCTGCACCGAAAGGTTCACAGCCACCTAGTATTCATCAACTTCTGGTTGAGTTCCAGACGTAGGCGAGCCATCTCCCTCATCAGCACATAGTAGGAAGCATTTCGGGTTCCAGCAAACCTAGCCAGCGTTCGGATCACATATGTGATGTGCGACCGCAGCTCCCTCGTCCCCTGCTTCGCATTATGGAAAGCAGTCTTATCCCATCCATGCAAGGGATCCTCGCTCCTACCGTTGTCCGGCTCCCGATCCAAATCTCGGATGAATATGATCAATTGATAAGGTGGTACCGGTTCACGACGCAACTTGTGCACAGCGCAATTGGGCTTGGTACACACTGCACATGCGCGGCAAAGGGGACAGGGGAGACGATAAGTGTCGTGGATCCGACCAGGAGAGTCGGACGAGAGTGGTGCAAGTCTACGCCACTTCTCGAGACAGATGTGGCCGAAGACGTGGCCGCAGGCGAGTTGTTGAGGGCGGTGGTCGGGGATCCGGTACAAGTGGCCGCTGGGGTGTCGGTTTATGTTGTGGTCGGCGAGCTTGAACTCCTGAGTGCATAGGGTGCATCCATCCGGTGACTTCTCGGCAGCTTCTTCGAGGGTTATGTCCTTGAAAGTGGACTTGAAGATCCAGAGCTGGTCGACATCTTCTTGGATGTTAATAGGATGGAAGATGCCATTCTCCCAATACTTCAAGAACGTAGAGGAAGACTCGAAGCAGTCCATGTACGAAGCTCCGTCGACCGGGTGGCGGCTGACTGATTTGAAGTAGGCTTCACTAGCGATGAGTCGGATAGGGTGCTTGAGGATCAGTGCGTGCACCCAGTCGTGGAGCTCTGCGAAGCCCGAGAAGCCGGCGAAAGGAAGTACGGTGGAGCATTCATCGAAGGTCCCGTCCCGCAAATGTTCGACAAAGAGATCACACGGTGTCGCGCTGCTGAGTTCCGCCAGCGCAACGTCGAGATGGTCACGAAAGTTCGCGATGGTTGCGCAAATCTGGCAGTCATCATGAGTAGTAGTGTGCAGGCGCCGGAACTCACGGTCGATGGCGATCAGCTTGTCCGAAGGATCCATGGTGGTGGGTTGAGGCGTGGCCATAGTTGATGGCGTGGGGTTGGAGTTGGTCGAAGTGCGGTGTGGGGAGAACAAAGTTGTGCTCGAAGGAGGGGGGTTTTGATGCATCAGGAGTGGAACATAAGGCACTTGTTCCAGACTTCACGTTTGAGTGAATCACATGATGAGCACTTCACCCATCGGCGTTGGAGGTTATCATCCCGGTCATCCAAAACAAGTTGTCTCGTCACTTCCGGTCGTGGACACGTTTTCGAATGGCGTTCTATCTAGAGCTACCGAATGACTCTCTTGGTAGACATAAAATAAGAATTCGAAGGGTGGACGAAGGCATAGAGCCAGTATCTCGGCACTCGGTATTTGGTGTTGTTGCTCCGATACAAACGCGGTTTCCCCAACTACGTCATACCCTCACCCGTGCCTTCCCTTGTCTTTCTCTTCCTTCCTCTTTCCTCGGTCAACGTACATCTTCGGGAGCAAATTACTCCGTTCCGTGTTCGCCACTAGACTCATTGCCCCAGACCTGCCTCCCCCCCGCTTCCACACCATCGCTCTCACCCAAACACGCAACACGCGCCCGTTGCGGTGACTGCGACCGAGTCCGAGTGTTCAACTTCGAATATGCTGCTCTTTTTGCTGCCAGCTTTGGTCGGCATCAGCAGCGCCGTGTCCAACGTCACCTATTGGGGTGCTCCACGGCTCACTCTCGGTGACACGCTTCCCAACACTGACAAATATGGCCATCTTTTCGCTGTAGATACCGTTTGCAAGGCCCAGCAGCCTATGTGCGGTAGTAGCAGCGGTTCAGTTAATGCACGCTCCATTGGATACTACCAGTCTTGGAATATCCGGACCAGGCCTTGCGACAAGGTCTGGCCATCTCAGCTTGACACCACCGGGCTGACTCACCTCAATCTCGCCTTTGCCTCCATCGACCCGACTACTTTCAAGATTCGCCACCAGAACCCTGGCGACGAAGAAGTCTACTACCAGTTCTTGGAACACAAGAACAAAGGCCTGCAGACGTGGCTCGCCGTCGGCGGTTGGGAGTTCAGCGACCAGGGCGAGACGCGCACGACGTGGTCCGACCTGGCTTCCTCGGAAGCGAATAGGAAAGCTTTTGTCTCGTCGACGGTGGATTTCCTCGACAAGTACGGTTTCCATGGCCTCGATGTGGATTGGGAATGGCCCGCTGCTGCAAATCGTGGCGGCCGTCCTGCTGACACGAAGAATCAGGTAGGAAGAGGTCGCGACGTTCAATTGATTACATGTACTGATGGTATAGGTTGCCCTTTTCAAGGCGCTACGTGAAGCCTTCGGCACCAAGTACGGGCTTACGTGTGTGCTGCCTCAAGATGCTGGCTTCCTGAGAGATATTGATGTTGCGGGACTCGCGCCGTACGTCGATTGGTTCAACGTTCTCACGTATGACTTGCATGGTATCTGGGACGCAAAGATTTCTGAGCCGGGAAGCAAGATTCGCCCTCATACCGACGTGAAGGAAATAGATGAGAAGCTCAACGGGTTGTGGGTATCTGATGTCGACCCTCACAAGTTCACCCTGGGTCTTGCGTTTTACGGCCGCGGCTACACGACTATAGACCCCAAATGCATGGGCATTGGCTGCGGCTTTTCCGGTCCCTCGGTTATGGGTAAATGCTCCACGCAATCGGGCATGCTGAGCAACTGCGAGATTAAGCGGTTGATCAAAGAGAAGGGATTGAAACCAGCAGTCCTCGGTGGCGGTGCTGACGCCATGGTGATTACCTGGGACAATCAGTGGCTCAGCTACGATTCGCCAGAGACAATTGAAAAGAAGAAGGAACTGGCCAATAGCCGCTGCATGGGAGGTACATCTATTTGGGCTATCGACTACGACTCGTGCGATGCCGGTGGCCAGCGCCCGCCTCCTCCTGGCAGTTCCATTGTTCTACCAAAGCCATCGACGGCGAGCGCTCCTGCTACGCCATCTTCGGCACCTTCTGGCATCACTGGCAGCCCACCGGTACCAAGCTCAGAGCCTCCAGCTTCCACGGCGCAGTCCAGTATCCCAGGAAATGCACCGCCGTCAGGCTCAACACCTCCGACCTCTACGGTACCCTCCAGTGCTTCTTCATACGCTTCGAGTGACCCTACCGCGTCAAGATTGTCTTCCCAAAAGTCTTCTGGCACGTTCGGCAGTGCTCCTCCTTCTGAATCAGGGCCTCTTGTGTCCACGGCTCCGCCGTCATCATCATCATTGTCGCAAAGCTCTGCTCCTCCCTCTAGCAGCCTTTCTAGAGAAAGCAGTGAGCTGCTATCCAGCGCCCCTCTGGCTCCCTCGGCAAGTTCGGCTGTTGAAAGCAGCTCAGCGACATCTGCAGTACCTTCATTATCGTCGCAGCAGCCATCTTCTACACCGAGTGGCTCCAAACAATCGACCATTTCATATAGCAGCTCCGTTCAATGGTCGTCTTCACCGGAAAGCTCAGCACAATCGTCGTTACCACCGAACACGACCAGCTCGTCGACTCCTTTGCCTGGCCAGAGCAGCTCTAGCGACTCAACTTCTGCCCCTTCTTCAGCTGCGTCATCCAACGCCGTGAAACCGACGTCAGTGCTGCAGCCAAGTGCGCTGAGTACCTCAGTTGTGCCGTCGATTTCGCTATCTTCGCTTTCGAAGCCCTCGGATCCCAGCTCTACTCTTACGCCCTCCACCCCAGGAGGTTCGTCCTCGACTCAATCACCTTCTCCGAGCGGATCCAGCATAGGCTTCCCAGATAGAACCAACTTCAGCTTGTCGACTGCACGAACATTGACATTTCCCAGCCAAACTCCGCAATCCGCGGATTCTTCCTCAAAGACACAATCCCCGAGCCATGATCCATCGTATACAAAGCCTTCAGGATCCACTTCATCGTCATCGGACTCTTTGTTTCCGGGCTCATCAACTCTACCATCGAGCTCACTACTTCGGAGCTCCTTGACTCTGTCTTCAATTTCCCTACCTTCAGGGACTCCGCCGATAGGTTCCCCCGAACCCATGAATGGTGGCACTTGTCCCGCGTTCCCGACCACCACTGGGGCAGCTCGCGTTGATGTTGAATATATCAACGCTCCTATCGATATATGGGATCGTTGGGATTCAGAGATAACTCGTACGCTGCCGTGGTGTAATGGGACATGCATAATCGCCCTGCCAACGCGACATCTCCCTACACCAACTACGGTCGTGTGTTCAGCAATCACCGAGAGGTTCTTATCCATTTCTGGTGGTGTGACTGAGTCTCGAACGCGGGAATCGCAGTCTTATGCCTGCGGATCAGTCACGAAAGTCCAGATCACCGAGCTGTTTGTGATTGGTGGTAACACGGGGACAGTAACGTCCAACTTCGGGCCCAAGACTATCATCACCGACGCGGTTGGCTATTATCCGCTTGAGCTCTTTCCAGAGCGCACCCTAGCAATGCCCGTTGTGAAGCCATGGTGCGGCCTCCAGATGACTAGCTGCGGTAACGGTCTGTATCCTGCAGATTACCCTTTACCAACTGCCCTCCCACTCTTTAACCGCTGTTGTATGTTTCCTGACGACTGGTATGTGCGTCAGCTTGCCTGGCATTTACCTTGGGAGTGCTGTCTGTACGATTGGTGCATACCACTGTACACGATGAAGCCCTTCCCGTCGGAAAAGCCAAAGGAGTGTGGGGGACTTGCGTGGTGTGATGACTGGCCTTTTAACAGCATGCGGTCTGCGACTCCGACTATCACCCCAGGCCCACTCATCACTCTTCCCCCACAGTGTACGCTCCCTTGGTGCGCGCCTTATAGCACTATTCCAGTCAAGGAGCCACCGGGTGAATGTGTATTCGACTGGTGTTTAAACTGGCCTCTTTGCCCCGACCGCCAGTGCGAACACCCAAAATATCCGGATAAGTTGATCTTATCTCGCTGTAAGGATAACAAGAGCAAGGAGTGCTGTGAGGAATGCTGGGATGAAGAGAAGAAGGAGTGCAAGAAGAAGAAGAAGTTTTTTGGTTGTGGTTGTGGGCCCATGGGACTTTCAATCCCACCATGCAGCTTCAAGTTACCCTGGCCCGAATTCAAGTGGACTGAATTCCCCAATCCTCCAGGCTTTGCTGTTGACTGCGGCATGTTCTGCGATCCGTGTGTCTGGTTTGGAAACTGTCCCGGTAAGAGCATTCCATTGGTAACATTGTGCTATATATACTAATGAGTGTCCAGGAGGTGACGAAATTGGACTGCTCGGATGGGGTGGTTACTGCCTTGTGGAGGGTGGTTGCGATGAGCCATGTCCTGATAATGTAAGTGAGCTGTATGTTCTTTTCTGTACGGTAATGGTGATGTTGGTAGATTTGCGGTGGACCAAAGTGCACCAGGCCAGGCGGATGCGGCTGGAAAACAGGTCCGCCTCCCAGGGGCTTTCCAACCGGTCTTCCAGATCCCGACCCAAAGAAATGCGAGGCAAAGGATCGAACTACCGTTACTGAGGCCTTCACCTCGTGCTCCGACTATCTCACCGTGTCTGGTAATGGCGGCGTAGCTACCACGTCCTCGTCTTGTACTGAGGTGTTTGCGGCGACTTTGACGGGTTGCCGCCTCGTGGGAACCACGACCACGACACGCAAAGGCAGTACCGGTTCGCCCAAGTCGATCATCATCCCAACGCTGTTTTCGATGTCGTCAGAAGCCCCGGCATGTACATTGGGACCGTTGAATCTCGACGACGACGAAGGCGAGAACCCTGGAATCGAACCAAACAGGACAATCGTCTCCATTCCAACACTGTACTCCATTTCGGCCAGCCCCTCAGCCAACATCACCATCCCCACGCTCCACTCGATGTCGGCAGCTGGGCCAGCCTGCACGCGAGCACCCCTTTCGCTGGATGATGATGAGGGAGACAACGAAGGCATGCCTCTCATGGCCAACATCTCGATCCCGACGCTGACGTCCATGGTTCCCAATGTCAGCATTCCAACGCTGTCTTCCATGCCTATCAGTGTGGACATCCCAACGCTGACGTCCATGGTTTCGGATGTTGAGATGCCGACCCTCACCTCAATGGCTACCACAGAGACCTCCACCGACAGTGAACCGACGTCTTCGTCTGCGCCCGAGCCTTCCGGGAAGCCGTTGAAGTATGGTGGTAACTGGTTCATTGAGATATCACAAAGGATCTTTGAGGCTGATGGCAAAACGAATCAACGAACCTACTGGGTCCTGCGCGACTCCCATGGGGTAGATGCCGGCAATGGGTACATTATTCCCGGTAGCACTGATCAGCAGACAATTTACAACAAAAACAACAACAACCAGAAGAAGGAATCCTCCCTTCCTTTCGTCATCGATGTTGAATTGACGGATGAGTTTGATACCAAGAAGTCCAGCCTGAAGTTCGCCCCACGCATGAAACTTCCGTTGTCGTGCAAGCTTTCTTGGGGAACAAACGGCAAAAAGAATGTGTGCAGGTACCAGGGTTACCAAGATCAGGACCTTGGTTGCGATATGGTTGACGTGAATTGGGATGACATCACCGATGACCGTGTCCCCGAGAAAGGCAAGCAACGTGATTTCACCTGCTGGTTCAAGTACAATGGTGTAGGGACGCGGTCGGATCCTGGAAACTGGTTCTAGGTGAGAGTTTCGTGAATGGGTGGGTCGGGAGCACAGCTGTACCAAAGTTTGCGGATGTGCGTGGTTCGATTTGGTGGCTGGAAATTTGTCTGCATAGCGAAGGCAAAGTGTGTGTTTGTACAGGTAAACCGAGGAGAATAAAATCAGTTCCCTTCGCAGGCAAGATGCTACCGATGGTGGTGACGATAGTGATAGCGATGGTGGTGGGTCGCAGCAGTCCTCATCTTTGGGAAGTTTCATTGAGCTGTGGCTTGATGTGGCTTGTCGTGGCGCAGCCTAAGGAAGGCTCTGGACCCTTTATCAATGCACAGCGTCATCGTCTCGTCCATCGGGCCGTTAATTACGGGGATAGCCCTATTGTATTGCATCCCTTTCTCATCACCAACTGCTCGCTAGAGTATACAAGTCGCGAGTCTTCCTGATCCGACCGTCCATTACACTGCTGAGACGGCGACATCGATCGGAAATTGGGACCTTTGGAACACCATAGGTAAGTGGCAATGAGGACTGCATGCGGAAGTTTGTCTCGATGCTAAACGGTCTCGTCCATTGGAGGGAAGATTTGGGATGTTTCATGGATTTCTGGGCGTGCAGGTGAGCGAAGCTGAGGCTCTGCGGCCAGATGAAGGGTGATGAGGCTGAAGGATCCTCGGACCTGTATGCACGATACATCCTCTGAAACGATAGCCGACAAACGTGCCCAGCAGATGACAGGAAAGACGTTGTCGCGATCTTTCGAAGCGCACCCTCGCAGAGGAAATGAATGCGGATGTGAAGGTCCATCGGAGGATCAGGACTACGCACGGCGTGCTCAACTCAACGTCGTTGTCTCTGAACCTCGACACTTCGGCCACTCCACCACGTATGTACGTAGATACTGACGAGTACCCTTCTTTCATCAATCCCCCGCTATGGCTGTCAAACAACGCGCCACCCGAACTTGGACTGCAGACTTGGCCAAACGGAACCAGCCCCACGCGTCGCCCGGATAACACAGGCCAAGCGCCGGCACCCGGCCTTGCATAAACTCCCGTGTATCCCACATCCCCGTTTCGCACGTGCCGCGCGGGCCACACGCTCGTCGACGATGGGTTCATACGTTGAAATTGCTGCCTCGTTTGCACAAATGCCGCGTTTCCTAATTCCTCCTTATCGGCTGTGCAAGCGCCTGCTTATAATGCCGCCTTGCCGCCTCCGAAATGTTTCTCATGCGGTCAGGTTCTTGCTGGCTGCGAGGCGGGCGCTTGTTCCTTGGCCGCGCAACGCTTTATGTATGCAGTGGGTACATGGCCGGTTGCACCGAGGTTGAGGCGTCGGCCCTGGAGGCTTGGGAAACAGGCTTGGGGGTGATGACCTGGTCTCTGGGACGTGGTGTGACGGGATGTGATGGGGTGAAGTTTCTTCGGCCACATGGTGTTTCTTGGTAGATATGCATCGGAGATGCCAAACAAGCAGAGATCGCACATCGCATCACCCCTTCCGATCTACCGGCGGAGAACTTCCCCGGCCAGGGAGAGATTCTGGGCTTACGCCCTCCTTTTACCCCAACAGCTCAACCAATATGGTACGTGACCGTAAGTGGATATGGTCCCTCTGTTTCATCCCAATAAGGGTCCACTCTGTCCTTCTACACAGGTATAACATGGCTGGCATAAGTAGGCCCCACTCCACGTCAACTGGCCGTCAAGCCACAAGCAGCCCACTCGGACCACTTGGGCGGACGGGCGCTTGCTGTCACTTGTCACGTCCGACTCGTCGGTAGACCAGCGCGTGTCCTGGAATATAAGACCGGCTCCGCCTCGTTACGGTGGCAGGGCACTTTAGATACCAGGGTGGTTCGTATTGCTTTTCGATGTGTCTGTCGTCGTTTGTTCATTTCTTCTGGTTCGACTGACCCATTTGAACGAAGGACTTTAGTGCTTGTTCTTGTCATTTGTCGGTTCGACTCGCTTGCCATCTTCGACTCTCGTCTCTCTCCTCACACCTTTTTCTTCCTTTCCGTGGTGGACTGGGTTGGTCTTTTACTTGGACTTTGACTTCATTTCGCTTCTTCTTTTGTATATCTTTTGTGCCGACTGCTGTGCATTTTCGTGCTGGTCGCTCTTTTTACGCATCATCTTCTTTCCCATCGTTCGTCAAGTCGACCAAAACATCCCTTTTATATACTCTTCGATTCTCCCCACCACTCTCATACACATACACAATGGCAAACGCAAAATTCCAAAAGTCCGGCCGCATTCCCCAACGTCACGAACCCCGCCTCAACCGCCAAACTATCTGGCCTACCCCCGACCTCTTGATTGACGATATCGAACTCTCAGCACCATGGCCCCAACGCTACGGTTCCTTCAGAAGAGTCGACAAGCGATGGACCGGCGCCTTCGACACCGAAGCCCGCGCCTCGCGCATGAGCTTCATGGTCGACAACACCCTCTTACCCCGCGCACCTCCCCCTCAAAACGAACACCAGCACTGGACCGGACGTCGACAAACGTGGCTCAGGTCTGTGGTTAATTCCGACGAGGATGGCAAGGAGAGGGTATGGAATGGCGAGTTCGATGTTGAAAGGAGACCTAGTTGGGTCTACAGGAATTCGGGAGGGTTCGAGGGCGATATGGGATTCGGAACGGAAGAAAAGGAGGGCATGAAGGATGGTGCCTATCTGGTTCAGTGGGAAGACGGGGATCAGAACAATCCGTTGGCTTTCCCAAAAGGGAAGAAGTGGATGAATGCTATGGTTTTGGCTTTTGCTGTGTTTATGGTTTCGATTGCTTCGTCGGGCTTCTCGCAAGGTATGTGATGTTGGGGTAACGGTGGAACGACGGAGAGTAAAAACTGACTTGAATATCAGGAACCCGAGATATGAAGACTGAATTCAACGTCGGCCAGACCGTTGCTCTCATGACGACTTCCACCTTCGTCCTCGGCTTCGCAGCCGGTGCTCTCATCCTCTCCCCCCTCAGCGAAGTCTACGGCCGCCGCGAACTCTATATCGGCACCTTTGGCGCCTTCGTCCTCCTCTCCGGCGCCACTGGCCTCGCCAAATCAATGACCGCAATCATAACCCTACGCTTCTTCGGCGGCCTCGCCGGTTCCTTCACCCAAGCCGTCGCCCCCGCTGTCGTAGCCGACATGTTCGAAGCCCAAGAGCGCGGCCTTGTACTCAGCATCTTCACCCTCGCAGGTCTCATGGGCCAAAACGTCGGCCCCATCATATGCGGTTTCCTCGACGCCGCCTACGGTTGGCGCAGCATCGCGATCGTAGTCACCGCAGCCTCGCTCCCGACCTGGTTGATCCTCAGCTTCACGTTCCCCGAGACATACTCACCCGTCCTCCTGCAACGCCGCGCAACCAAACTCACCAAAGAGACGGGCAAACTCCACGTCGTCGCCGGCGCCACCCCCAAACCCATCAGCCAACAACTCCGCGTCGGCGCACTCAGACCCTGGATCATGCTCATCTACGAACCCATCGTCACCCTTCTCTCCCTCTTCCTCTCCGTCGTCCACGGCACCCTCTTCCTCCTCTTCGCCGCCTACCCCATCGTCTTCCAGCAAGTCCGCGGCTGGCCCCAAGGCGTTGCCAGCCTTCCCTTCATCGCCATCGTCGTCGGGATCATCCTCTCGCTCCTCTACGTCGCGCTAGTAGACCAAGCGCGCTACGCCCGCGTCGTCACGAAGTGCAACGGCACCGCGCCGCCCGAAGCCAGATTGCCGCCTGCCATGCTCGGCGCCGCAGCCCTGCCGATAGGCTTGTTCTGGTTCGCGTGGACGAACGACCCGAACATCCATTGGTTCGTTTGCGTCTCGGCCGGAACGCTGTTCGGCTTTGGCATGGTCTTGTTGTATATGTCGCTTACCAACTACATCGTCGATGCGTACATGGGATACTCTGCTTCCGCGCTCGCGGCAAGTACCGTGCTTCGTTCCGTTGCCGGCGCGGCATTTCCGTAAGTCATCCTCCACGTCCCAACCCCCACCGACGACCTAAGCTAACCGCTCCCCCAAAACCAGTCTCTTCACGGGCTCCATGTACAATGCCCTGGGTATCCATTGGGCATCCAGCATCCCCGGTTTTCTGGCCCTGGTGTTTGTGCCTTGCCTGGTGGGGTTTTACAAGTGGGGGCATGTTTTGAGGACGAAGACGAGGTTCGGAATGGAGGCGGCTGAGATGCGGAAGTAGATGGTAATTTGGTTGGTGGAGTCGATGGATCTTCTTGTCTTTAGAGATAGTGGTAGTATCTGTGTCGCAGGCACATCGTCTTTTTTCCCTTTTGTTTTGCTGTTGGAGTGATGTGGAGTATCTTATGCTTGGTTGGTTGTTAGTGATATCCAGGTTCTTCAATCCATGCCGTCCTATTTTATCGTATCGCATTGCATTGCGTCCTTGACGGTGACACCGATGGTGGTGTTCAAGACAGCCTCCTGCGCAATTTTCAGGTGGCGGATGGGGCCACCAAGTACCCAAGCAACGCATTTTCCATCCGCACGTCCAATGGTTTCGATCACTTGGCTTGCCCCGTAGATTCGATTCGCAAGATCTGTGGATTTTTGAGCATCCCATCTCGAGCTTGGAGTATCGTACTTACATTGACAATTGGTTTCGAATTGCAGATAGGTTTTGTTAAGCTGCCGGGTTGAGAAACATTGGTGAATTTGTACACACAGTGACTCAGATGTTTGAGCAATGGCTTCGAGTGTGTAACGCCCAAACTTGAGATGAACCTCCTTCAATGAATCAAACTCCTCAGCTGGCCATTGTATTCTAAGTCGTAGCTTGTGACCTTTATTTATCGTGTCTTACTCTCCAGAGTTATCTTTCATGCCAAAGACCGCGAAGAAGGGCAACACTACTACTGGACTGGCGAATAAATTTATTCTGCATCGTTACTTTCTTCTGTACATGTGGCATTGGTAAAAGGTTAAGCGCGTCTATATTCAATACCAATGGTGTGTGATTAGATAATTCGTTATTCAGGCTGCATCAACGTTTAACCTTTCGTCTGCACATGGTACAAGCTACATTATGCACGTGACTTCCAGCCCACCCAACCCAACCCCAGCCCTATAGAACCATTTTAAAGTTGGGATCGCGATCATCCCCCTTGCCTTCCCAAGCCGCATGCTTCCCGTTCGCCTTATCGGTATTGAGTTTATGCACCCAGGCGATGTTCGCCGCAATGCTGTCCACGGTTAGCAACTGCACCAACTCACTCACCACCGCACTCGGCCCAATGGAGTAAATGAGGGGTGATGAAATGGAAGAGTAAGACATACAGCACCCAAGCCGCACAAAGCAGCCCCAGCATAACGCGATGGCTTTGATGAAAATGCGGCTGCTCTTTCTTCTGATACACGAAACTCGCGACGAAACCGCCGCAGTTTGCAATCGCAAGCTGCAGCGCCGTCGTCGTCGCGCGCTTATAATGCCCCGCCGAGTTGTTGCTGTTCCAGGAAAGGATGCAAGGGACGGAGGCGTACATGCCCGTCGCCATCATGAACGTCATTCCATACTGCACCTTGGGGTTCGTGCTGACGCTGATGACGGCATAGCCGATGATGGCGATGGGGAGAGTGAACAGCATGATTGGGCCGCGCATGCCAAGTTTGTCGGATAGAATGGCGACGAAGACTGTGCAGACGGATGCCACGGCGTAGGGGATCACGGTCCAGAGTTGGGCTTCGTTGGGGTCCTTGGCGAACTTGAGGTTGTTGATAATGGTGGGTAGGAAGAGTCCGAAACTGTAGAGTCCGCAGAGGATTGAAAAGTAGGCGGTTGCTGAAAGCCAGACTTGCAGGTTGAAGATACCACGCTTGACTTCGTCCCAGGAGAAGGGCTCGTGGGTTTGGTTTTGCTCGTCCATGCGGTGCCGTGCGTGGGCTTTTTGCTCTGCGGTGAGGAACCGCGCCGTCTCGATTGAGTTTGGGAGTGAGAAATAGCTGCATGCGCCGACGATAACGGTCAGGAGACCTTCGACCTGGGTGAGGAGAACATTAGTGTTTATGTCGTACGAAGCCACTCTGCGGGCATTCTTACGATGAAGATCCAGCGCCAACCATCGAGACCGCTTCTGTGCCCAATAGCGTTGAGGCCGCGGGCGAGCAGCCCACCAAAGGCGCCAGAGAGGGAGGCGGCGGTGTAAAAGATGCCAATGCGGAGAGCAAGCTCGGTGCGGCGGTAGAAATGGGACAGGTAGAGAACCTTGCAGAAGGTCAGTCATCGGAAGTCATCCCATGCGGGAGGGGGAAACTTGCCATGCCAGGAAGCAGACCACCTTCAGCAACACCAAGCAACGCCCTCACAGCCACAAAAGACCCAAAGCTCCCCACAAACCCCAAACACATGGTCAACGTCCCCCACACTATGGTCAAAAGTGGAAGCCATATCTTCGGCGACATCTTCTTCAACACCAGATTGCTGGGCAGCTCACTGTAGCACAGACATCAGCCCCTCCCTCCCTTCCTTTCAAACAAACAAACAAACATACCTAGCAATATACGTCGCATAGAACGCACACAGGCCAATCGCATACTGCCTATCCGTCATGTGCGCATCGCTCTGCAGGCCCAAAATCTTCGCATTCCCCACGTTGGTGCGGTCGATGAACGAGCAGAGAAACAGCAGGGCGAGGACGGGAAGGATCCTGTCATGACGGACGCCGTCAGCAGCTGAACTCGCGGTCCAAGCCATCATCCGGGACCTTACCGGACATCCATCCTCCACAACACCAGCCTCGTCAAGTGATGCTCCTCACCCAGCTCCCCCGCCAACACCTCGTCACCACTCCCGTCGCGCTCCATCTTCTCATCGTGCATCTTCGCCGGCGAACAAGTACTTGTCCCGCTCTCACGGACTGGCTCGGGGCCCTGGAACTCCGTTGCACGGCGAAAAAGGAAGAAGAAGGAGGAGGAGGAGGAGGAGAAGAAGAAGACGAGGAGGATGCTCGAGGAAGCGGAAAGCTGTAGGGGATAGATGCTCGCTGCCACAAGGAGGGGTGGGTGGTGGTGCCCTTAATATACCCACACGCGCAACCGGTCAAGCCACTCCCGGCCAGCCACTCCCCGGTTTCCCCCAGGTATTGCAGGGAGCCGCCTCCGCGTTGGCGAACGGTTGGTCGGCCGGGGAACGATCGTCGGGGTGCGCAGGTTAATGCGGTGCTACATCTGCTCCCTAGCCTGCATCCTTCCGCCCCGTTTCTCTCTCCAGAGCGCCATCACACAGCACACAGCACACATCGCACCGGCGGCAGCGCTGGGGGTGCGTGCCTGTCTGGTTGTGTTTCCGCGACTAGGAGCGCCCCTCTCGATAGTACTCGCCGTCATGGCGATGCGAGGTGGGAACGCTGCATTGTTGCAGCACGAAGGCTTGAAAACGCCACAAAAGCATGGCGGAAAGCGTTGCCGAGGCGCCTTGACGACGCCATTGGCTGGGCGGCCGACCCATCCTTCGGCATCACCATTGCTCGTTTATGTGTAGATACCTACCTTCTTCACAAGCTCGCATGCCGAACCCCGAGTATCTTCATCGCCGCTGTAGCTTCTGTCCGTCCAAAGTCCAACCAGCATCAAACAGATGAGCACGCCCTCTCGGCGCTCAAACCACACAGCGAGGTAGATCAAGAACAACGACGTGGGATCGAAAGCATCGATGCGTATAGGTATACAAGGGCGCGGAGAACATGCGTGGTCTGTATCGTACAATAGAGTAAACCCCACCTATTTTCCACCCGCAAATGCCGTGCTGCACTCCACTACAGTATACTTGTATATCAGCTTGTAGATCTCATCAAGGCGTACAAAAGCGCTTATTCGGATTTTGTATTTACTGTGAAGCGTATATTTGCGGGGGCTTCTAGTAGTATATAGCGGCTATACATTAGGCTACTACTACGTATTTTCTACCCATCCGTAAATACCGCATTGCACTCCGCTATAGTATATATGTACATTATCTGATAGCCCTCTATAATGCGTACAGAAGCGCTGTGCAAAATAATAGATAGAACCACCAGGTAGAGGACGCGGGGCCTTGGTATATGTTAACTTTATTAGTAATCCACGGTGAAAGCTACCTATCTATCCGCATCCACCCCCCGCCTCCGCCCGCGACTTATATTGATCCGCCTTCTTTGTAGGGGTATGAAATAGTACAATCTGTGAAAGCGCTTATTCAGATTTCCCATTTACCTTGGAGCGTACATTTGCGGGTGGGGTAGGTTTAAGAACTACCCATCTATCTGCACTGAACCCTCTGCCTTTCTCCGCCCGCCCACCACTTATATAGATCCGCCTTCCGTGCAGTGGCAGAGGAAGGTGTTCTGCATAAAAGCGCTTATTCAGATTTGCTATCTACATTGAAGCGTATCTTTGCGGGGGTGTCTTCATAGGCTCAAGAGTTTATACTACGAACTACCTACCCACCTTGAACCCCTGCCCTTCTCCGCCTACAATATATACAGGCCCGCCTTCTGTGTAGAGGTATAGAAAGGTGAATTGTATAAAAGCGCCTCTTTAGGTTTTCCATTTACGTTGAAGCGTATGTTTGCGGGTGGGAGGCGGGTAGAAGTTTAAATCTACACTAAGGATTACCTACCCGCCTCTAACCACCCGCACTTCTCCGCCCGCCCTCCGCTACGGTACGCTTATCTATCAGCTTATAGCTTTCATCAAGGCGTACAAAAGCGCTTAGAGTAGGATAGGGTAGAATAGAGCAGAGTAGAGTAGAGTAGCTCCTCTACTCCATAACCCCCAGCTTCTCCGCAACAACAAAGTCCGCATCCGTCTTCGCCCTCACCTCCTCGACCCCCACCCCAGGCGCGACCTCCACCAGCCTCAAACCCCCCTTCTCCCTGTCGACCTCGAAAACGCAAAGATCGGTGATGATCAAGCTCACGCATCTCGCCCCCGTAAGCGGCAACCCGCACTCGGCCACAATCTTGCTGCTCCCATCCTTGGCCACATGCTCCGTCGCAACCACCACCTTGGTGTTCTCCGGGTTGCCGACGAGATCCATGGCCCCGCCCATGCCCTTGAACACCTTGCCGGGAACCATGTAGTTGGCCAGGTCGCCCTTCGCGCTAACCTGCAGCGCCCCGAGGATCGAGACGTCGACGTGGCCGCCGCGGATCATGCCGAAGGATTCGGACGAGTCAAAGGTCGAGGCTCCGGGGAGCAGCGTCACGGTTTCTTTGCCCGCGTTGACGATGTCGGCGTCGACCTCGGCCTCGGTGGGGTGCGGTCCCATGCCGAGGATCCCGTTCTCGCTCTGCAGCCACACTCGTGTGCCCGGGGGGACAAAGCTTGCTGCCATGGTGGGGATGCCCACGCCGAGGTTGACGTAGTAGCCGTGCCGAAGCTCTTTGGCCGCACGGCGTGCGATGCGGTTGCGACGTGCAGCTGCGGCGTTGGGCTCCGAGGGCTTGCCGTCCGAGGTGGGGTCGCGCAGCTTCTTGATCTCGATGTTCTTGGGTGCGGTGGCGGGCACGATGCGGTTTACGAAGATGCCGGGGAGGTCGATGTCGTTGGGGTCCAGGGAGCCGATGGGCACGATTTCCTCGGCTTCGACGATGGTGAGGCGTGCGGCTTTGGCCATGAGAGGGCCGAACGCTTTGGTGGTGTATCTGGCGCGTCGTGAGCAGGTCCCCTGGAGCGTACCGTGGCCATCCTACCTGAAAACACAGTTTCCTTCCTCGTCGGCTTTCCAGGCGCGCACGATGGCTACATCGCCGGGCAGGGCGGTTTCCATGAGATATTTTCTGCCGTTGAACTCCCTTGCCTCGCGGGGTGTGCCGTACCCTATCACATTTCCTTCCTTGTCGAATTGTGCGGGTATCTTCCCATCTTCCAGATAGGTGTTGACTGCGGTGGGCGTGTAAAATGCCGGGATGCCTGCACCCGCGGCGCGCATGCGCTCCGCCAACGTGCCTTGCGGGCACAGTTCAATGGTGATGCCGCCGGACAGGTATTGCTTCTCCAATGCCTTGTTGTTGCCTAGGAAGCTGATGATCAGCTTGCTGACCTGGCCAGACTTGGTGATGAGCGCGAGTCCTCCCACATCTTCGCTACCGGCGTTGTTCGAAACGGCGGTGAGCGAGTGCAGCGACTCTTTGCCTCGCTTCTTGATCGCTCGTATGAGGGTCTCCGCGACGCCGCAAAGACCGAAGCCGGCGCTCAGTATCGTGGATCCGGACTGGATGTCCGCGACGGCGTGGTCCGCGGATTGGAAGAGCTTCGATCGCGAGCGGTCGATGACTGGTTGTCGATGAGCGGGATCGCTCCTATATCTCCTCTGAGAAACAATCTTCCACTTGGTCTCGAGACTTCGCGCAGCTCGCAACTGCGCCGGAATGGGTCGGCGTGTACATATCCGCGAAGGAAGTGTGAGGAGCAGTCGTGACGTCGAAGTGAACGCGTCCATGGCGGCCTTGGATGAAAAGAATGCGCGTGAGGGTATCAATTGAACACCAAGCGCTGGGAAGGATTCTACGCAAAATACGATCGGATGCACCTCTAAAAGATTGTAGCAAAAGAAATGCCGAATGCAGGTCATATGGAGCTGCACCTCGGAGCTGTCTCGCCATGGCAATGACGCGACAAGGTGGAGCACCTCGGAGCCAGATTTGAGGCCGATGGAGGCGGGGGGAGTTCTGACGGATCTGCACGCGCTCGCATCCAGCCTGGAGTCCAGGGCTGGGCCTGCACACTATCATCATGTGCCATTTGCAAGGACCAGAGTTTCTGGAATAGCCGTCAAAGCGGAGGTTGGCTCCAAATCCTCTGGTGTCGCACCCAGTCACGTGCCGTTTCGATTGCAAAGCAGAGGACCTTGTCCAAAAGCCCTTTGGTCGCTGCAAAATGGAACCGCGTCCAAAGGAATAATTGGTGGCGTCGATATGATTTCATTGGAATCCGCTGTCCAGAGGATTGATCCAGTCCATCCACATGAACGCGTTGGTGTCCTGCATCGGAAAGTCCAGCAGTGAAGAGTTGAAGTCCCCGACATTCATGACCGTCTCAATAACCTCGTTATCCGACATGGCTGAGAATTGGAACGGCTCGGCCCATGTTGTAGGTAGTGAATACTGCTGGTGGCTCGGAGACTGCGAAAGATCCGCTGCTGGAGCGAAGAGCGGGTTGACGGCCGGACTGCAGATCAAAGTCAGCAAAACTCAAGATGTACAAGGCTATCTGTGCGTGAAGTGACTTACGAGGTATGCGATGCAAAGTTTGGCGCTGGCACTGGTGGGAGAGCTCTTGGAAGGTCTGGTGCCTGTCTCACCAACTCACGCAGATACTTTCCGAACACCACCGATACGCCCTTTCGGTGGCTCGGGGTGCTTCCAATGCGCTCCAGAACGGTCGCCGTTTCTTCGATAAGGTTGCGCACGCTGGGGGCCAGGCTGTGGTTGCCGCTCGGTGCCGGTGCGCTCAGTGTCAACGCTACACAAGCGGCGAAGCAAATCATAGTGACGGTATTGTTGGGCATGGATTTAAGCCGGGCTTCGCCTTGTATCGCCGCACGCATGACGTTCAGTGCGGATGAAAGTGCGGATGCACGGAAGAGACGTTTCACTTCGAGTGGCGCTGTCGGGTGGTTGATAACACCGCTGTAGGTGGAAAGTCTCGTATGGGTTACCAGGATCTCGACGTAAGGTGGGAGTGTATGTTGCTCGCCTTCGCCGATTGATACCGTCCAAGTCGTCGACCAGCTGCTGAAGAAGGTTTCAATCGTTGACTCGATCTCCTGAGCCACATCCGAACCAACATCGATAGCACGGTAGCCATCGCACCTGGACCGTACAGCGCTGAAGAGACTGTCGAGATCGCGACGAAGAACAGCCATAGATACGAGAGGGCCATCCTGGGGGTCTGAGAAACCATCGAGATGCCACCTGTCACAGTGTTTCAGTAGCGGTGTCACAGGAACACAATAGCTGCGACCACGGGCCAAGCACACACCGCGCTCGAGGACGAACAGTGCAATCCACACGCGCTCCCTCCTGCGCAAGAGCCGTTGGCCCAACTCGAATCCGATATCGACGTCCTCGAAGCCGTCCATGGCCAGAGCCTTCCTTGCGTCTAAACAATCCGCTTTGGAGACCCTTCTCATGAAGTCAGGGTCGAACGAACGGGAGGGGGCAATGATCTTGTTGAGTGATAGATCCAAGGCTATGCTCAAAGCCGTCGAGATGTATAGCGCAGCATCGTCGTCGCCAGCATTCATGCCCGCGTGCATCCAGGGCACGTTCACCATGAAAGCCAGCACAATTTCGACGGAGCGAAATCTTCGGGCGATGACCTGTTCGGCTAGAAACCTCCGGTGCACCAACAATCGTTTGCATATCGCCCCGGCGGAAGCGATGAACAGTGAAGAAGCTGTTAGTAGCGAGGTGAAGAGGAAAGAGGATCGATTCCTTATGAAGGACGTTGTGTGGATCCTGGGATCCAGACCCCAGCGAGTGTGAGCTAACCTGTCGAAGAAGCTGGTTATACCGATCAGTCAAGGTATCACATATAGTTGGCGTTATCAGTCGCAGCTCGACTCCTGACAAGGGCCATACGCACAAAGACATGAGCATTTCAGCCTCCTCCACCGTGACTAGGCCGAGATCAATCGGGTCATAATGCGGTCCTTGGTCTAGAGTCGCCTTCATCGGTAGGAAGAATCGTTGGATATCGGACAATGGTTCGTTGTCGCTGCCGTGAAAAGTACTGGATGGAGTGAATGGATGGTCCGGAGATGGTGGAGATGCCAGCCGTAGATCCGAGGCCCTCGCAAGCAACTGCAAAGGATTCTCTGCGTCGTCCAGTGCCAGCTGATCATCATTCGGAGGAGGTTCCGCCGTGACCTCTATCGAAGCCACTGATGCATGGCGAGGAAGCGGAGCAGGTGTACCAATGGAGGATCCAGTCGCTCCCTGCGCTTCCAACAGAAGCTGTTGCAGCTGCTCGGTGGTGAGATCGTTCACGTTGCGCGGATCCTTGGACTTCTTGAGCGCTTCTTCGATCTGGTGAATGGCCTTCTCCAGCCCTGTGCGCTTGTTCTTCACGCCCTTCTGCCTTCCGACGTGAAACCCGCCGGGAACTACACATTCGATGCCCGAATGGAGACATTTCTCGCAGGTAACCGCTCCCGGTTCTCTCCTGCATTTGATCTTGCTCCGCCGGCAGCTGTAGCAAGCGGCCTGCTTACTCGCCATGTTCCTCGTGCACTGGCTCTGAACATTCGTCGGGGCAGCCACTCATGTCATGCGCCACTGATGCGGAACCGGGCAATGATCATCGAATAAGTTCTCCAAGGCTCTAGGGGTCGTGAAAGCGGTGTCGTCTTTGTCTTTGTCGGTGTCTCTGTGGGTCCGATCCCTGCAAGACTTGCGGGCCGCTCGGGAAGACGCGCTAGGCCCTTCTAGAGCAAGCGCATGACGTGTGTGCCTTGCTTCAGATGTTCACGCTCCCTTAATAACATTACTTCCATATCTCAAGTTTGGGAATCTGGTGGTGTTGGGTAGTACGTACTCGAGTATGGTCTTTGTTTAGAAAGGATCTAGTTCACGCTAGCTATACCGTGTCTGTGCGCGTGATGCCCCTGGTCGCGTGATGCCCCGCCAACACTGAAACACCACTTTTTTCACCCCCTCACAACACCACCAAT